>JAWWTY010000088.1:70248771-70265971 GCA_035222235.1 Margarornis squamiger | reverse complement strand
TCTCCAGGTGAGCCCCCCCAGCTCTCCCAGCCTGGCTCCAGAGCAGAGGGGCTCCAGCCCTGCAGCATCTCCAGGGGTTCCTCTGGACTCGCTCCAGCAGCTCCATTTCCTTTTGTGTGTTTTGTTGTGTGAGTAGAGACCAATAGGGTTAGGTGAGACAAAAGCTTTGTGCACCCTGTGCTGTAACCATCAAGGGCTGTGGTTGGAGTGGTGAGGCTAGGACAATGCCAAGCATATTCCAAATTTTCTTTTCCCTCAGCTTGCTCATTGGATATCCAGTAAAATATTCACAGGTAATTTTTGCTTGTTCCTTTTGAACAGCCTTTCTTGCTAGGCTGCAGAGAGCAGTAAATACATGCTTCCTGTAGGTGCCACTTTATATATCGAATTAGTAAAGCTTGTTAAGCTTCCCATTATTTTGTTGCACAATGGAGAATACAGGTGCTTTTCTGCATAAAATGTTCACATGACACAGCAGGAGTAGCACTTTAAGCCTAAATGGCATGCACTTTGTTATCTAATTTTTGCACATTAATCCTCTCAAGATGTCTGTTAACATAAACCTCACTAATTAATGTTCTTTTAGCATCTGCAAATGTATGATTCAGTTTTTTAGAGGAAATTAGAAGACCACAGAGTATTGTATTATGAATCATAATATCAATGACATTCAAAGATATGTAAAGTAACTTAGCTGCTACATGATACAGAACTATACCACCCTCTAACCTCATCGACATAAAAAGCTTTACCTCTGCTACATCCGTTTCTGCCTATGTTCATAGACAATTACAGCTGTACCAAGACTTTGGCAAATGTCTTTATCTCAGTGTGTTTTCCTAAGGAGATAAAAAGGGATTCTCACCCAAAATAAATTCCTAAAAAGACCTGGATTCCCAAATAAGAGTCTTAAGACTTCATTTTTAGTCAATGGAGATACACAGGCAGCTCCAGAAGGTAAACCACCTAATCATAACCAAAGAAAATTCACATCTAACCCTTATGCAAACAACAACATTAACACAAGCTCAAGTTCAAAACTATTTATACAAAAAAAATGGGTACTTAAGGGACTTTAGACATTCTTTTGCCCTTCTTATTTTGAATGGGAAATAGCAGACAGCCTATTGTCTCTCTTTTGGCATTTCTGAGACCAATGAATGTGTCAAACATGCACTGTGGTCCTGAAATTCAAGCCCTTATTTCCATTCCAAAGGTATCTGGAATTCTAAAGTAAAAAGAAAAATTTCTGGGTATTCGTCTTACAAAGAAACTTTTTAGTCTTGAATTGATTTATTACTTGCAATAGCACTGTTCATCAAAAGATGTGACCTAATTATCAGGCATCAAGCCTCCACTGGTTGAAAATGAACACAACAGAAATGGGAAATATGGTACCAGAAGTAGGAAGAGACATTCAAATACCACCACCATGCATTTCTGCACAAAATCTTAGACATTATCTGTCAGTGTGGTGGATAAGAACTTGGTAGATGCCATGGACAGAAAAGGATGCACATTTTCATAATTTTTGCTCAAAACCCTTGGAATTAAGACTCCTGCATATCATTTTAACCACAGACTTACAGCTTAAATCCTCCTGTTAGCAATATTATCTTAAACCTTGTGGGTTATTTATTGCTGGTAATGTATTTAACAGAAGGACTGATTAGCTGTTGAAGAAAACTACCAGGAAAAGCAGCGGATCCCTCTCCTCTTGAAGTCTTCATCTCAAAACTGGAAGTCAACATTGCTGTGCTCAATACAGCAGCTACCAGAAGAAATTTACAGTCACTATTACATGGGCTGAATGCTGAAGTGTCCTGTCTGGCCTGAGCATTTATGAATTTCAGTGTTTCTAAAGTACCTACAGATCCTTGAATAACAGACACAATTGGAAGTACAACATATTTTATGGGAGAGCTCCATCTGTCTCACGTGGAGGTAAAGAAAACCTCACACACAGTGAGCTCAGGTACACACACATTTTATTAAACTTATTGTAACTTTCAGCCAAGTGGGTGCCTAGACATAAATAAGCAAGGGCAGGCCAGGTTTACTAAAATACATATTTTTCTCACTCTGACAGGCATGCAAGGGGCCGCAACCGCCTGTGTCTCCAGGACAATTTTAACAGCATGACCTTTCTCCTCTGGGGACTGCTCTCACTTTTTCATTTAAAAGAGGAGAAAAGAAACCCAATCCTAAACATATGATGATTTTATTATGTGAAACCCAATAGGAAATGAAGTAAGAATATCAGGCTGCTTTCTGTTGGGCAGTTTCCTAGCAAGGGATTTTGCTTTAAGTTGGAAGAGGGGCAGCTGTGCTGGACGCTCACTTCCCTCCGCCTAAACATCAGGACCTCTTTAATTGCTGGAGGTCGTTGGGTGAGCTGAGTGGTGCAACAGGATTGATGGGACCTCCTGAGCCTTAATTCAAGCTCTGCTGGTTTGGAAAGGAAGACTCAGCTGTAGCAGCAGAGGAAAAAGAGCCCTCTGAATGACTGCAGTAGGTGCTGGTTGTGTCTGTTGGTGTGCACAGAGGGACACCTGAGTGTGTGTGTGTGTGTGTGTGTGTGAACACTATAGACAAGCCAGCCAAATTCCATCTTCATGGACAGTTCAATGGAAAGTTAGCTCGAAAATGCAGTATATCATATTTCATGAATTTAATAGGGTTTTCATGATTTTACAAAGTGCTTCAACCAGACACTCATGGCTGGAGGCTGCACAGCAGGAGACCTAAAACACTGCATCTGTGTTTTTCAACTCTTGCCAGAATCCATTGAATTTGATCCGGAATGACTATGCATCTTTGGAATGTACATTCACTTTTCTCTTGCCTTATCCAAATAAAAGAGGGACATGGGGGGGTTGAGGGGGAGGGAGAAAAGAGTCCTGTGAGAATTCCATATGGAAACACTAAACTAGCATTATAAAGGATTTCCTATAAACAAAATTACGGTCACAAATTTTGGACTCAGACCACATTTGAAACAAAGAGCCCTTTGTCTCCCTATTTTTAATACATTATTTTATCTATGTTAACACATACATTTATATTTTTTTATGGATATAGATAAACAGATGTACACGTATACACTCATGCTAAAATGAATGTATATATTAGTTTGAGGTCCATTTTCAATCTCTCTTAATTTTTTTTTATTTTTTTTTTTTGATTGCTGAACTCCTAACAAGAGCAAACTTTAATCGTCCTGTGCACTAAATCCCTTGAAAATAAATATCCAGGGCAACTTCAAAAGCCCTTAATTAGAAGCACATGTGTGGTGTTACAAATTTCTGGCTGAGGCGGCTGAGTTGTAATTTAACGTTATGATCTGCCATAAATATTATCCATAATGAGCAGACTTCATGTTACACTTCTGTACGTCAGATAACTGCAATATTTTGTGTCTGCTTTTGTTCAATCACTGAACCTTAAGTGAAGTTTAAAATTAGAAAGAGAGGAAGAAAGAAAGAACCGGTTTTCCCACCGGAAAGCTGAACATTTCTGCCTTCCTAGCTGTAAAGAGGACTATTGATTTTATTCTGTTTTCTTTGTTATAGTTTAAAAATATGGTAAACAGATAATAACTTGGAGATGATGGGGGAAGGGGCATAGTCAGGATTGGAGGGTGATGGGTTGTTTTGCAAAACTTTCTCAGAGCAGATTCCTGGAATATGGGCTGTGTTCCACACTCCTCCCCAAACACCCCCGTCCCCCCCAAACCCTCATGGCTCATTTCTACATGAGAATCTAAACCATTTCTGCCCCTGTGTTATACCTAACCCATGTCTGTCATACTGCAGAAACATGATGGTCAAGGATAAAATTTTCTGTGTTAATTTCAGGCAGTTTGTGAATTGGTTTTTCAACCTTGTCATAGAGAATGTGTGATTGATTATATGTATGTGTGTGTGTGTGTGTATGTGTGTATGTGTGTTTGTGTGTGTGTGTAAGGAGGGAGTAATGAACCAGCCAGTAAATTTACAGTGCAATTATACAGCTGTAAGGATTATGCACTGGTTGCCTAAATGTGTGTGAAATAAGGCAAAAATAACATGGGGCTGTGGAGCAAGTCAGGAGCCTCATGACTCACATATAAAGAGGCAGTTTGGTTTGGACTTTGACCAGCCGTATGGGCTGTGTGCTTTTTGCCTTGTCGAGTGCTCAGAGAACCTGTATCTATCTAAAATGACAAGTCTTGTCTGTTTTTTTTGACTTCAGATACCTTCACATTGCCTTGGCAGGCTGTCCGTACAGCCACAGGCATATCTTACTGTTCAGTCTGGGGAAGAGATGGCTCCAGGGTGAATTTATTGAGACCTTCCAGTACTTAAAATGGCTTCAGGAGAGCTGGAGCAGGACTTTGGATAAAAGCCTGGAGTGACAGGACAATGGCAGATGTCTTCCCACTGCCAGAGGGCAGAGCTAGATGGAATATTGGGAAGAAATTCCTGACTGTGAGAGTGGCGAGGCCCTGGGACAGGTTGCCCAGAGAACCATCACCCCTGGAAGTGTTCAAACCCAGGTTGGATGGGCTTGGAGCAACCTGGTTTAGTGGAAGGTGTCCCTGCCCATGGCAGGGAGATGGAATTGGGTGATGTTTAATGTCACTTTCAACACAAAGTGTTCCATGACTCCATTGGTTCTTTGAGCCTGAGTGCAAGGCACAGGGGTGCTGCTCTCTCCTGAGACATCTCTCCTAAACAGAAGTCATTGCGTGTACACAGCCTGTGCTCCATCCATTAGTATGAGCATCCCACTCTGCCCACTCACACCAGCCTTTTGGTTAGAACTGCTTTTATGCTAGTTCAAAAAAAAGTAATAAAAAAAAATATTGCTACAAGAGTGACTAAAAGTCTTTCTCCAAGGGCCTTGGGTAGGGACCTGTCTCTACTGACTGCAGTGGCTGGACATAAACCCTGGCTCCTGCAGCTACATGTTTATGGAGCAACTCAAAGCAGGGAAGTGGTGCTCAGAGACACAACACTTCTGGCAGGCACCACAGGGACAGATATAAAGCAAATAGACAGCTGGAAACAGCATGTTCTGTAGGCATAATAATAAGTGGTCGTATAGCTGTGTGGTATTGGTACCTGTCTGTTTGGTTTTGGCCAGACTCTGGCTGCTGGCACTGCTGCTGGGGAGAGACTGGGATGCCTGGGATTATATCTCCTCCCAGGAGATGTCAGGCCCGCATAGGAACAGTAGGCAATTCTGCAAATACAGTTCTCCAGGGCTTCTCCTACAAGACTTTCTGTCTCAGCTCTGTCTCTTGTTTCTGAGATGCCTATATGGAATTTTTGCCTGTGCTGTTGCAAAGCCTTGAGCTGGATCATGTCCTATCAGTTCTCATAACTTGTATCAGATAACTGCAGGCTGCAAGACAGGTTCATTCCCTCTGCCACCTCCCCTTAGCCCAGCCAAGTTACATGGGGATGGATTTGTCCACCTCCTTCCCCTCTTTAGGTAGTGCAGAGCAGAAGCAAGGTTGTAAACATTCTAGGTGACAGATTATCTCCAGAAAGGTTTGCCAAGTTACTTTATAAACTTCAGATATGTAGGAGAGAAGATAAAAGCTATAATGTTGCCCTTCATTCCCCATGACAGATATGTTGCTTAATCTCTGACTGTGTTGGATGTTGCCAACCAAACTTTTCATTACAGCCGTGGAAATAAAAAACCTCTAATCTCCCCCTCCCCTTCCATCTCTAGTTGCTGGAACTGGAAGTGCCAAGATATGAAGAGTCTGTTGTTGAGATATTTCTACCACAGATGATGTAAAAGCCCATTTTTCTGTGACTTACCAACATCAATTTTTAGGCTGGCAAGGTTCAGATAATGCGTGGAGACCTGCAGAGCTGTGAATGTGTCTCTGAATACAAACAGCACTCAGAGTCACCTCCAGTAGTGCTTTTAGAGGCACATCCAGTAATTTGGGCCGCTTACCAAGCCAACCTTAAACCACATAGATTGCTGGAAAAAAGTCTCCCAGTGCTTGGTTCAAAATGGTATTTAAAACTTCGTAGTTTCTTTCGAATCTGGGGATAAAGAGGTTATTTAGAAGTATAAATTATGTAAGAGTTTCAGAGCAACTTCTTGAAGTCCCCCACTGCCACCACCACCTCCATCTGACCACAGAGCCATAGGTGACTTTTCCAGCAGGGACTGGAGTGCTGTAACTTTGCTGAAAGTTGAACCTCTCTCCATTGTGACCTTATTTGCCATTAATTATTTGTGTGTGTGCCATTCCAGCTAAGCTGGGGATTATCTGACATATCCCTTTAAATAAGAGCGTAGAAAAGCTGTATGTAAAAGATGCTAGGAAAAATTAATAAAGTGAAAAAGTACCTTGTCCTCAAGGTTGAACACTAGTAGTGAGTTCAAGCCAAACAGGAACTCAGACTTCATGTGACTAGTCGCTCTTTCATCTTCATTTCTTCACTTCTCTGTAGTTCATCCTGATTACCTCCAATGACTTAGTAGGCTTTGGGACAGCCTTGAAACCAAGTGGATAGGTAAGGATGATAATGATAATTGCTCTTCCTTTCCATTGGCTTGTATTTACCATTCCTTAACCTAAGGCACTGTGTTTTCTGTCACAGCCCAAAGAATAATTCCCAGTTGAACACAGTACAGCTTGTTCTGAACCCACAGAGGTTAGTCATGTCCCTCTGCCTGCTAAACCACAGCCCTGTGAAGGGTATGGGCCAAGGCTGTGTGCATGTTCAAGGTTGTGTTTTGGACATATGAAAGAGACTTGCTGCCCCAGCCACTCATTTTTCAGGATGTCAATAGGTGGAGCTGAAGGAACAATGCAGAGCACATGAGTGAATGTATAAATGGGTTTGTTTGCTTTTTTTGGTGTGCTAGGAAGGGATCACACTTGTGAAATGACAGAAGTGTAGCTGTACAGTGAAGGGAGGACAGGACTGCTACAGAGAATGATGGAAGCGTGATGGAAAAGGAATGGAGAGCATAGAAATGCACATCTGGAACAAACTACCTTTTCTCTGTCTATAGGCCTCTCCAGAGTACATTCTACATTTGCTTCAACTTCTACACACACAGCATTAAAATAGACTTTGCTTTTCTTGGTAGATTTCCCACAGAATGAATTCTAGCATATGATTTTGCATATCCAGCTTAGATTGGACAATCAATCAAGTACTTTGTGTGTCAGAGACATCCACCTTGAGATGATCTAGAGCTCAGTTAAGGCAGGTCAGGTACACTTAAATTGTCCCTCTGGCTAAATAAATCACTTTGTGAAAGAATCCTTAGTATTCCATGTAAATAAGGATTCTCATGTCATGGTTTGCTTAGTCTGCTAATCA
This sequence comes from Margarornis squamiger, assembly GCA_035222235.1. NCBI lineage: Eukaryota > Metazoa > Chordata > Aves > Passeriformes > Furnariidae > Margarornis > Margarornis squamiger. The sequence continues at coordinate 70,258,625 of JAWWTY010000088.1, read as the reverse complement.
AAACATGTAGCTCTGAGCACTTCCCATTTAGTGCAGCTTATGAAAATCAAGCGTCATTATTGCTGTCTGATACATTATCACCAGCAGCCATATAATGGGCAAAATGTTCTTGGGTTGGAACGAGTGCAATTTATGATTCTAAATTATTATGTATAAAGAAAGAAGAGTGCAGCTGGATATTCATTAGACACATTCAATTTAATGTATTGAAAACAGTAAAGAATATGTTTTAATTAATAAGCCAAGTGCACATGGCATGGAATCTGTAAAGAGAGCCCACAGAGCTCAGCAGTGCTTCTGTTTTTACTGGGAAGTGGAATGGGAAAGCTGCTCCTCTCTCTGGGGTGAGGTAACCTGTATTCACCTGAAGACCACAGTTCACCTGCTCTGGTTGTTTCTGCATTATGGCCACAGTTAGAGGATTTTGCCTCTCAGGCCCATCAGTGATACAAAAGACACTGGATGTTTTTATTCACCTCACTGTTTGGACTTCCAACCTGCAAATCAGTTTCAGAGGAAGATAACTAATATATTCAAAAAATCAGGACCTTTGGTCCATTCAGAAAGGGCACTTAGGAATGGTTAAAAATATGTTAAAAACATTACAAGTGTTGCCTCTGTGCTGCAGTGTTGGAAGGAATGAATAGGAAAAAGCAGTACATCTTCGACAACTGTGAAGTTCACGTCCCTAGATGACCTTCAAAATCAAAACTGCATGACTGACATTTCCCCTAAGAGTTTGAAAATGTGCTGAAGGTATTGACCAAAGAATCTATTTCTTGTGAGATGTTCTTGTGAAGAACCAAAATAGAAATGCAGTAGCATGACCAATTATTAAAGTTACTCTTGGGACTGGAACTTTAATTCTAGTTCAAAAATCTTGTTGAAGAAATTTTTGGCACCTGGCATTAACCATGTTTATTAGAAGCCAGAAAGTGAATCACCTTGGAAAATCTGAACAAAATTTCCTTGGCTGCCATCATGCAAAGGCAGATGAAATGTATTTCCCAAATATAAGACATTTTTAACATGATTTTAGTTCCTATCAGCTAGGTCAAAATAAGCCGTATTTGCAGTTTTTAATTTAAGTAAGTAGAATCCTCTTTACTTTTATTGACTCAATAATTTGTTATTTAACAGAAAGGGAAGGAGATGGGTTCCAGAGTTATCCTATTTATATTCATATTAAGACTTAGAGTACCCTCATTAGGCATGGCCTTTCCTAAAAAATCCACAAGTCAGGTGTGACCATTACCATCCACAAAATGGGACCTCTCACTGGCAGGGCTCACTAAGTGGGGTCCTATGGAGCCCCTTAGGGACTGACTGTACAAGTTGAAGCCATTTCTCCTGAAAGAATGTGGATTACACCATTCATGGAGTTTGTGCTGAAGGGAATAGCCTGGATGCCCATGCCCTGTTTAACCTTTTAGAGATTAAATCATGTCAAGAGGAGCTCCACATGACCCATCAATGGGCACTTGAGCCCCAGAAGCCAACTTGCATCCTGGGCTGACTCTACAGCATGGGCAGCAGGCCAAGGGCAGGGGCTCTGCCCCACTGCTCTTCTCAGGTGAGACCCCACCTGCAGGGCTGCCTCCAGAACTGGAGTCCAGCATCAGAAGGGCATGGAGCTGCTGGGTGAGCCTGGAGAAGGCCATGGAGATTCTCCAAGGGATGGATCACCTCTGCCATGGAAACAGGCTGAGATAGTTGAAGTTTTTCAGCCTGGAGAAGTAAAGGTTTTAGGGAAACCTTAGAACCCTTTCCAAGGGGCTCCAAGACAGCTGGAGAGTAATTTTGGACAAGGGATGGAGTGACAGGAAAAGGGTAAGTGCCTTCCCCATGCTAAAGGGCAGATTTAGATGGTGTTTTGGGAAGAAATTCTAGACTGTGAAGGTGGTGAAGCTCTGGCACAGGTTGCCCAGAGAAGCTGGAACTGCCCCATCCCTGGAAGTGTCCAAGGCCATGATGGACAGGGCTTGGAGCAACCTGGGCTAGTGGAAGGTGCCCCTGCCCGTGGCAGAGGTTTGGAACAAGATTAGCTTTAAGGTCCCTTCCAGCCCAAACCATTCTGTGAGGACAGAGAGTGCTAACCAGAAGCTCTGCTGCTCCAGGAAATGGATATGCACAATTCTCCCCTCTCCAAGTAGCACATGGAGTGAGGAAGTGGTGGCTTTTTATTTATAGCACGGCACTTGTACCACCCCGTCTTCACATGTATCCTGCAATGAATTAAATAAGTTTTCATTTGGAGAAGGAATTGCTCCTTACATCATCCCAAAATTGACCCTTGAATGTGTCTGAACTACAGGGTGGACTGAGTGCCTTACTATAGCCTGGATGCGGTCACAGTACTGCAGAGATCTTCCACCTGGTGTGTTGTCTGCTAGGGTGCCTTCCAATACAGCTGCATGGTTGCCTGGCCTTCTAGAGAGGTGAACAGTATACTCAGATGAGAGACTTTCAGGGGTAGGAAGGAGCACCCACACACACTCAGGGAGCCTGAACTCACCAGGGGAATGTAGGATGATTTTCTTCTCTTCCAGAGTTGAGTCTGCCTAATCCAACCTGCAGTGTGTTGGGAAGTGGGGATGGCTTCTGGTCACGTCTTCCTAAAGCAAGGAGATAAAAGAGTCTGTTTCAGACTGGAGAGCCATAGAACAAGGGTGGCCATTGACTCACAGCATCACAGAATGGTTTGGGCTGGAAGGGACTTAAAACATTCCAACCCTCCTGTCACTTTTGTTCAGGGACACCTTCCACTATCCCAGGTTGCTCCAAGACCTGTCTAACCTAACCTAAAACTTTCAGGGATGGGGCACCCACAGCTTCATTGGGCAACCTGTGCCAGGGCCTCACTTCCCTCAGAGTCAAGAATTTCTTCCCAATATCATGTCTCATTCTGCCCTCCGTCAATTTGAATTCATTTCCCCTTGTCCTGTCACTCTACACCCTGGTAAATAGTCTCTCCCCATCTTCCTTGTATATTCCCTTCAGGTACTGGAAGGCCATAATTATGTCAGCCCAAAGATTCCTTTTATTTTCTAGCCTGAACACCCACAGTTCTCTCAGCCTTTCCTCACAGCAGTGGTGATTCATCCCTATAATTAACTTGGTGCCTCCTCTGGACTTGTTCCAACAGCTCCCTGACCTTCCTGTGCTGCTCCCCAGGGCTGGATGCAGAATTCCAGGTGAGGTCTCACCTGAGGGGGCAGAGGGGCAGAATCTTCCCTCCCCTGCTGCTGAAGCTGTGGGATCAGCCCAGGGCACAAGGCACTTCTGGACTGGGGCATGTCCAGCCACTCACCCACCAGCACCTCCAAGTCCTTCTCCCAGAGATGCTCCATCTGCTCATCCCCAGTCTGGATTGATCCTAGGGTTGCCCTGACCCAGGTGCAGCACCTTGTACTTGGTCTTGTTAAACTGCATGAGATTCCCATGGGACACTTGTCAAGTTTGTTTGGGTCCCTCTGATGGCCCCAGATGTGTCACTGCACCCTCAGCTTGGTGTCACCTGCAAATCTGCTGAGGTTGCCCTTGGTCCCTTTATGTCATTAATGAAGGTATTAAATAACACTGGTCCCAGTACAGATCCCTGAGAGACACCACTGGTCACTGATGTTCCTTGGGACTCAGAGCCATTGACCACAACCCTCTGGATGTGACCATCCAGCTACTTTCTTATCCATCTAACAGCTCACCCATCGCATCCATCTCAGTTTAGAGAGGAGAATGTCGTGGGGGACAGTGTCAAAGGCTTGACAGGAGATTGGTAAATAAAAGGTGAATGTATATATAGAGCAACATATCAACAACTTGTCTAGGCATTGACTGAGTAGCCTTGGGTTTACTCAAAGAGCTCTGAGTAGCCCCAGGGACCCATGGTGTAAACGACCCAGTTGCTGGAACCACTGTGATGTTATGGCAGGTCCACCAGAAAGCAGTTCCTCTCTGCTGGGCTTTAAAAAGATCTTTCAGAGTGAATACAAAGGCAGAGACCTTGATGAGTCTCTGCATGTACAAGATATCCAGACTGTACTCAGAGGAGCTCTGAATTGCCTCTGACCCACATGCTCACCACTCATATATCAGCACAATGAAACAGACTTGCTTGTATAAAGAGTTTGCTTGTACACATGGTCCAGAAGAACCACCAGCCTTTTAAAGGCTTTTTTTTTGCTGTCAACAGCTGATGATTACTGCAAACTACAGTGTTAATGGGAGAAGTGTCATCTTTTCTAATAACTTTAACCAAACCTGTTACTGGAAACAAGCTGTTCCATGAGCAACAAAATTAATGAAACCATACTTCTTGAACTTTCTGGTTAAATGAGGGTGCCAACTTAAGGTTTTCCCATAGTTATGATATGAATAATGTCTCTGCTCAAAACAGATTCTCTCCTCTCTGATAAGGGGTAACTGGAGCCTCCCTTACTCTGTCTGGTGCAACTAATCAAGTCCCTGTCTTCCCCCAGGCTGTAAATTTTCATGAAACATGTACAATTCTAACAAATTTTGTTGAAACAGGTTCAAAAGTTGTCAGAGGGACATGAAGAGATGAGATGATACACACATAACTTGCATCATGTAAGTCCTTGTTTTCTTTGGAAACCAGGGTAGAAACATTCTCCACAGGCAGATTTTAATGCAGAAGATGGCTATTTATGGAAATCCTTATACTCTTTTCTGTCTTATAGAGGATTAAGATAGAAAGGGATGCAACTTGGCTTCTCTCCTCTGTATGATTTATGGCCTACAGGAGAATGAGTGTTTAAAGGTAACCTACTGTTTTTTTTTCAGCAATTATCTTCTTCTTACAAGTTTTCCAAGTTCTTGTTGTGCATCCTTTAGATGAACAGAACCTCACTAAAAGGCTTTCACATTTTCAATTCTAGTATTTCACTACTTGTTCGTGCTGAGACTTTTAGTGAATAATCTTTGAGCTGTTTCACAGAGACCATGTGAATCCATTCAAATGCCAGTATTGAAATTTTAAGATAGGATTTCTGAAGACCAAATTTTAAGCACTGATGTTATATAAACAGTTAACAATAGTTCTCCTTTCAGTTACTCTGCTTTTTCTTATCTTGCTCTTCTACATTTTAGTAGACTGTCTGTTGTCGGACAGTTTTTCAGACTAGACATAGTAAAAAGAGAAAACAAGTTCTTTTAAAAAAACCACTAGCTTTCTTTATATAAGAAAGAAACATCAATGATGTGAGCTCTTTTTCTCACTCACACATCTACTTTCTTCCCTGGAGAAATGGTGGAAAACTTTGGATGCCCCATCCCTGAAAGTGTTCAGGGCCAGACTGGATGGGGCTCAGAGCAATCAGGGATAGTGGAAGGTGTCCCTGCCCATGGCAGGGGCTTGGAACAAAATGAGGTTTAAGGTCCTTTCCGACACAAACCATTCTATGATTCTGTAATAAAACCTTGAATAGACCATCCCAAGACAATGTCTAGTCAAAGCTTAGTGGGATTTATTTTTCTCTTCTTGTCTTGTCTTCACAAATTCAAGAGTAGGAAGTGATGGGTAACATTACTGTTGTAGTTTTAAACGTGTCATTCGTCCCAGGAGCTGCATCTCAAAGCTCCCTGTGTCCCAAGTGCATTGAGAAGCCCAACTCTACTGCTTATTATTTCCAGTCTTTTGATTTTCACAGAGCCTTTATTTAGCAAGTTCTTGTTGTGGACAGTACCAGTGACAAGGGAAATATTTATAGTGTTGAAATCAGAGGAGCCAGCACAGGGCATTGCTAACAGCACTCCATCATTTTCTTTTTCCAAGGAAGTAATGTAGCTGCAGCCTTAAAGATCACTCATCATGGTAGGAGTATTTATCTCTTGGAGAGCCTTTGTCTTACCACTGTAGTGCAGTGAAACAAGCATTGGTTTTTTTTTTGCACGATTCACAATTTTTCATTATCCAGTGATACTTTGATACCAGTGAACTTTGCTGGTTTTCAATCAGCAGATTGATTTCTGATGGAGACAGCAGTGCCTAGTGTTATTCCTCAGCCTTCTTCACCCACTATTTCTCATGCTGTCTGTGCAAAAACCTTACGTTAACACCCCCTCCCCCCGAGGCCCGTTTTTTGTTTCATGGAGGATCTTGCACACAATTCAGAGGGACAGGTCATGGCAGCAGGAAGACCTGTAGGTATTCACAACCCTGGTGTCTCACTTTATGTCCTCAGTTGTCTTCAGGCTATGAGCCTAAAATTAGAGGATCAACTCCATCAATCCCTAAGCTCCTCTAAATCTGGGTGAGTGTTTGTCTCAGGCCACCAATATCAGGAGAGTGACAAAGGCAGGGCAGAAAAGTTTGGCATCAGTTGGGGGTGTAAAAGTTCCGGAAAATGTGGGAGACACAGGCAGGAACTGCAGCCTGGAGTTGTCACCTTATACTGAAATGTTCCAAGGTGCAAAGTCTGCAGGGCCATATCTATTTTTTGTTCCTGACTCTCATTCTCCTCCAGCCCCCTTGCAGCAATAACCTGCCCTAGGGGACTGCCTTTTTTGCCTGTGCTGTTAGCTGGCCAGGCTGCACCACCTGGCCCTGGCTGCTTCCTTTCCCCTCTGCTCTAGCTGCTGATACCCTGGCAACAGCTCGATGGAGTGATGGGAGCCTGACAGAGGGGATGTGAATAGCTCACTGTTGATTGACAGCCCCTCCAGAGAGTAGTCTGTCAGATTAATTATCTGCACTTCAGAAATCCCTGGAGATCCCATCACCATTTCACAGGGTGCCGTAGAAACACACTGTGAAGATCCAGCCTCCTTTCCTGAAATGGCAGTCTGTCTCTAAGTAGGTGGAATCAGCTCGTGGACAGGTGTGAGGACAGAAAAAGACTTTTAAGGTCTAGGAAATACACAGATGCCACAAAGGGATGTTTCCGTTTGGTTGATGGCATCAGAATTGCCTTGGAGTCCTCTGAAAGAGCTGATCATCAGAAGTCAACCATCAGCTTGAGTCTTGTCCCCTCTCTGGGTGGATATACTCCAGCCACAAAGTAGCAGAGGACATCAGGTTGGATGAAGACCCAGAAAATTTGATTCCAGTGCCTGAACCTGCAGATGTCCACTCTGTTGATATAAAAATAAGTCTAAGATTTATTATTATTATTATTATTATTATTATTATTTCCCAAGCAGCTGTCAAAGCAAATTTGAGAAAAGGGACTTTTAAGTAGTGCTTACATGAGGAATTACTCATGGAAAATTCCTCCTCTGAACTTTTCCAATTTCATTAACAAAGGAATGTTTATAAAGCAAAGCCCTGCTCTAGACACTGACATTTCTGAGTTTCAAATTATTCTTGTAGCAGTTGAAATTGAGTTCATGCATCAGTTTGAGAGCAGGTACTACAACCAGGTGGAACAAGGACCTACTTGTGGCAATCAAGAGGGAAAAATATTCCTCATGTAGCAATGGAGCAAGGACTAAGAATATGAATGAAGGCACCTAAGAGAGTGTGGTGAAACAGTTCCTTGATCAGACTATTTTTTAAGCTCATTACTTATCAAGAATGAATAACTAATTTTGTCTTGAGCAAATATTGGTAATCTCTATAAGAGAGGTAAATGATAAAATTATAGAATCACAGAATGGTTTGTCTTAAAGGCTGACTTCCCATGCTTCCATAAGATATAGCAAAGAAAGGCATTGTTATCTCCATAACACTCCATTCTTCGTTGATTTTATCAATCTGGCTTGAGCACTCTAAGTAAACTCCTGGAGCCTCTTTGTCCTCTGATAATGCTTTCTGGGAGCACCCTTCCAGGGGTGTTTCCCTTAACCCATCAGGAGCTTATCAGGGCTATCACCCCACAGGCTGGAAGGGACTTGAAAGAACATCCAGTTCCAACCCCCTGCCATGGACAGGAACACCTTCCACTAGACCAGGTTGCTCCAAGCCCATCCAACCTGGCCTTGGACACTTCCAGGGATGGGGCAGCCACAGCCTCTCTGGGCAACCTGTGTTAGTGCCTCATTATCCTCAGTCAGGAACTTCTTCCTTATATCCAATATAACCCTGTCCTCTGGCAGTATGAAGTCATTTCCTCTTGTCCTATGACTCCATGAACTTGTCCAAACTCCCTCTCCAGTTCCCTCTCTCCTGGGGGTTTTCTGGGCTGCCAGAGCACATGGCAGGGTCTTACTGAGCTTCTCATCCACCAGCACCCCCAAGGCCTTCTCCTCTGGGTACCTCTCAATCTCTGTCCGGCCTGTGTTTGTGTTTTGGATTACCTCAGCCCAGGTGTAGGATCTTCCTCTTGGCCTTGTCGAACTTCATGAGTTTCACCCAAGCCCACCTCTCAACGCTGCCAAGCAGTATGAATGCCATAGGGCTTGTTGATACCAGTAATTACTCAATGTTTGCCCCAAGACAGAGGTTTGTTATGTAGAGATGAGATTTCTAACTGACTGTCCAGCCTAAAAATGGGATCCTCATTAAAAGTAGGCTAATGTGATTTTTTATGTGTTTTTTTTTTTCTTTTTTTAACCTTTTATCACTTTTTCTGTGGTTTTATCCAATGCTGAAAAATCCTGCCAGCCCTACGTCCTTTTTGAATTATTTTTCTCTAAAACCCAGCTAGCCTTAAGGACAGTCCTATGCCACTCATGGTCTCATGATCTCTGCTGATAAGGGGTAGGTTGAAAGCTTTCTTTTATAAGGCACCACATGCTACTCCTGGAACTGATCAGTGATTTGAACTTTCATATCAACTTTCACTATAGGATGATGAGAACATTTTACAATAATTTTTCCCCATTTTGTCAGTGGATAATAGAGGGTTGAAAGGCTCACTGAGGCCACAAGTCAATGGTGTCAAACCCAGACTCTCTTCCTGGGTGCTTCTGGGAAGCATAATTTTTTCAGTCTAGGAATTCCAGCTGTTTCTGGTATCTATCATTGACCAGCTGATAAAAATCATCTCCCCACAGCGTATTCAAACCTAACAAGAACTGAAGAACTGGAGTAGTGTGTACAGTTCTGGTGTCCTGGTGTCTGATGACAGGGAACTGTTGGAGCAAGTCCAGAGGAGGCCATGAGGTTGATAAGAGGACTGGAGCACATTCCCTATGAAGACAGGTAGAGAAATCTGGGGCTGCTCAGCCTGGAGAAGAGAGGGTTGTGTGGAGACCTCAGAGCACCTTCTGTATCTGAAAGGGCACACAGGGAAGCCGGGCATAGACTCGTGGTCAGAAACTGTAGAAACAGGACAAAGGGAAGTGGCTTCAAACTGAAAGAGGGGAAATTTAGGTTAGATATAGAGAAGAAATTATTCCCTGTGAGGGTGGTGAGATCCCTGGCACAGTCTACCCAGAGAAGCTGTGGCTGTTGCAACCCTGGAAGTGTCCAAAGCCAGGTTGGATGGGGCTTGGAGCAACCTGGGATAGTGGAAGGTGTCCCTGCCCATGGCCGGGAGGTGGAACGAATGGTCTTTAAGGTCTCTTCCAAACCAAATCCTTCTGGAAGTCTGTGATTCTGTTCTATAGGCAATTTTGGCTGAGATTTGGGGTGGAACACATAATACCTGTGATCTCTTGTAGAAGGCAGTAACAGTTGTCAATGTAAGAATGTGCAGTAAAGTTTTTGTGCATAATATTTGTAGAAAAAGGCAGACAAGGATATCTTAGTATGAAACACAGATAAATAGGCTTCAGGGAAAGAAAATTTCTCAATGTCACCTTCCGAAGAGAAACTTCTCAGATGACCCCAAATAAAACTTCCCTGATGCTAATGCCATGCAGATAGGAATCTTGTGCTATGTCACCAAGGTACTCTGCAGTTAAAAGGTGTATATTTTAGAAGATAATGTGAGGAATTAAGCATGAAGGTG
>JAWWTY010000088.1:70230724-70242240 GCA_035222235.1 Margarornis squamiger | reverse complement strand
GCAAATGGCAACACACAAACACCCCCATGATTACATTCCCTGTCCCTCACCAGCTATCATGCATGGAGAATGAATGAATATCTCACTTCTCCAAAAGACTGGCTTGCTTAGTTCTTTGTGAAGACAGAATAGACAATTAAAGGATTGAAAAGACAGAATGGACAACACCAGTTTATGGCTGGAGCGTATGAACTGGGGATGTTCTGTGGCTTAAGTCATCATGTCATAAGCCTTTCTTCAGGATAAATGGGAGAAAAGCAATCTCAAGAAACAGTTCTGAAACAGTTCAGAGGTTTTAAGGCGGAGAAAGTTGTGCATTTCTTTCTCCCTTAAGTCCACAGCTAGCCTTGTCTATCTGCACTCATTCTCACTTAGCTAAGACCCATTCAGTAAGGAATTTAGCTGTGTTTGAATTCATCCCTGTTCGACAAAGCACAGAGGCATGTGTTCCATATGAACTATATACTGAAGTCCTTCTTGTATGAGTCTCTTTGCCAGCCTGAACCTCTGCATCTAAATTCTAGCCAAAACTGAACTGCTGATGAGGTTTGGCCAAAGCATGTTGCTCAAAGTGATATCACAGTTTGAATATGTACAACAACAATAATTGCAATTTGAACATGAGAACCAAACCTAAACTTCGATGCAGGTGCAAAATCACCATCCTTCTTCAGCTATGGAAACTACCTTTGTTGGAGCTTTTGGTGGATTTCTGACAAGTTTTGTGCAGGAATAAACACAGTGATTTCTATGGATCTCTATTGTATTCATACTGAGTTAACATAATGGAAGTTGTTAAGTTATAAAAAAGAGATACCTCCTATCTAGTCCCAAGTGCAGTATCAGACATATACTGCCCAAAGCTGGAATACCTGAACATGGGTAGGGAGGGACAAAGTGAGTACATGAAATAGTTGTATGCTGGCACAAAATCTGAATCCTTGCCGTTTTTCAAAGGTGCAAAAGTTCAATCAGTGCAAATTGCTGTGAGAATACCAAGTCTAAAATAGCTGAAAATTGATTCCTGGGTATTCTGGAAATATCCTGGAAAATGGACAATTAAGTTTGAACAGCTCCATGACCGCTGAAGTGCAAGGAAGTCCTGACACTGATTTCAGCATGAGCAGAAAGTGCTGAGTAATTATGGAAGTCCAATCCCTGCCGCAAATTCAAATTGTCCAAACAAAGTCAGTGCATTTCATGTCCTTCCTTTCCCTGTCAATCGCTGTTCTAAAAGACATGAGCTCCCATGATGTGCTGTGTGAGAACAGGATGAGTCAAGTAGCAAAACAAAAGTGAAATGCTATTTCCAGAATTCAGCCCATCACAGATTAAGTGCACACTGAATGTCAGATATTTGCACATCAGACTTTTCCTGTGATGGCTACAACCATCTTCAGACTACGCTTATAGAGAGGTAACTGCAAATTTAATATTTTCCAACAAGTAGTTCATAGGAAGCAAACAGATGCAGACCTGTGACTTCTCTTCTGGTATATATTATTATTGTATTCTATATACTATATATAGTACGTATTTATATTACATATATATATATATATATATAAAATATGTTACTATATTCATATATATATAAAAACCTCTATTCTTATATATAGATCTACCGGAATTACTGTTCAGTCCTGAGTCAGAGGAATGGGCAATTAAATGCAATGTACTTTTTATCTCAGCTTTATACATCTGCCCCCAAAATCACAGTTTGAGAACCTGCCACACCTCAGTGGTATGGTGTAAAGTGTATGACAAGATGGAAGTCTGATGTGATGGCCTGGGTCATGATATCATTGTTACGTGACAATTATAACAATAAAATGGCAACAGCTAAATGTCATCCAATGGCTGCACTAAGAATAGGTTGACTGAAATGCAATGACTGTGTATCATCATTAGAGAGCCACTGAGTCTCAGAGAATCTCTTCTAATGAACAATTGGATAATCACTAGCAAATGATGACTTTTGCAACTGAATCTAAAAGATGAACTCATTGATACCATTGGATTATTTGGAGCTTATGTATTGATGTTCAATCATTTTAATAGATGTGCTTTCCTTATTGTAGAATATGACAATAAAAGTGCTGTGAATAGTAATTTCCTAATAATAACACTAATGATGCTAATAATGCCATAATCTTATTTAATCTAATTTAAATAGACAGAAAAAAAGGACCTACTTAGAACCACTCGTCTTTTGTTGGTGGAAATGCTCTCATTATAAAAATTAAATTGCTTTCCAACTCCTTTGGCACACTAAAATCAAAGCCACTCACCATTTACAAATTAGGCAGGAGCCCCAAATCTGCAAAATCTTTAGGGAAGCACTAATGTGTTGTGTTTAATAAGGATGAGTTTAAGCATCTGCTTACAGACTTTGCTGAACCAGGCTTTCTCAAGCTTTTGGGCACGGGCTCAGTTGGAAATGAGATTAATTTTGCATCCACATCAGGAGACTCTATTACTACCCGAGTCAATTTAGGTTTTAATGAAGCCTCAGCAAGTGAGTGTATGAGTTAACAGGGAAGAAGAGAGTGTAGATGACAGCACATGGCAAAGACACAGCTGAAATCAACTGCCTGGCACACCAAACTCCTAGCATATACTAAATTTTCTTGATTCCACATGCACCTTTAATATCCTGTATCAGGAAGAAATCCTCTGAGAGCATGTCACCCATGTATGGACTTGCCTCGACAGTATTTAAAATAAACTCCATCATCAAATATTTATAATTTAGGTCCACCCTGAAGCAGCAATATCTTTTCAATGTGTATAAACACTAGTAAATTTGACAGAGGTAGTCCTGTAGAGGAAGAATTAAAAGTGACCCATTTTTTGCTGCTAGTCCCATTCGATCTGTGTGTTATATACATGGTTTTGGATTTCAGTCATATCTTCTTGTGTGCAAACAAAGCCAGGTTTCCTGTGTTTTGCTTGGTGTCACTGCAGAGCTGTCATGTCCCTGAGAATAAGGGCTGGGCTCTCTCGTGGCTAACACTTCACTCTGCAAGCTTACTTCTGGTTGCAAAAATTTCTATTTGTGGTAACAAGGGAGACAGGAGAAACAAAATCTGAATTCTGGACTATCTGTGGGGCTGGCAGCCAGGCTAAAAATACCTTTCTTGCTCAGCAACACAGACGAGTAGTCAAATAAACATGGTAGTCAATGTGGTAATTTTCTCTGAAAAAGTCCCTTGTGGAATTGCAAGTAGGTTCAAAGCAAGAAGGTTTCACAAGGGAGGGTAAAATGCCATGTTTGCTGAAAGATTCACTGGTGGTGGCAGGAAAGTTTTGCAGGAGACATCACAAGTGGACACAGTGGTGAAGACTGTGTGTGGATAAAAACTAGATTGAGTGATTACAGGGGAAGGGATGAACGGTGCTGGAATCCTGAACTAACTCCACCCAAAATCCTCCACTTTTCTTTCCTACCTGAAGTCCTACTTATTCAGGAAGGAGCAGATTGAAGGGTTCTAATTCCAGAAGGAGCTGGAGTTGGGGGAGCATCTGCAGTGGCAGGGGCCAGGCTTGGGGTGTTTGGTAGGCAGGATGGGTCCTGGCTGTGTCCCTCTGTACTGAAGGCAAAGAAACACTGAGTGTTCCCAGCTGGAAACTTTTTACAGTGGGAAAAGAGGGAGAAAAAAAATACCCTTTTGCTAAAAGAAATATTTTTTTTTCAACCAAGTAATTTTGGGAATAGGCGGATGCATTATAAATCCCTGCAATGCTACTTCCCTGGAAATCAGTACAGAATATGCAATTTTCTGTGGGAAAGTCAACAGCTTTTTGTCACTCACAGCTTTAAGCCATAGTGTTTGTCTGCGCAGAAGCCTCAGCATCAAATGAGGATCATATCCATGTTCAGGAGAGGACTGCAGTGCAGATGCCAGGTTGGATGGCTCTGCTTGGGCAAACCCTGCTCAGGTCTTCTTAAAGCTGGTCCCCACAGTAACTGTGAGCAACTCCAAACCTTCTCTGACTTGTGCTGCCTGTTTATGGTGTCAGTGCCCTCAGGGAAGAGTGGGGCGTGAGGGTGCCTTAGGCCATGCCTCAAGTGTATGGAGCATGGTGGTGATAGTACCTGTCACTGAAGAGCACCCTTGAGAGCACCTCCTTCCCAGGAGGATTTAAGGAGATCATGGGATGATTGCACTGCTCAGTTTATCCCTGGGAGCACTGGGACTCAGATATTCCCACCTGTCTTCGCTCCCGCAGGGTGTTGGGGAGAGGAGTGTGCTCCTTTGGGATGCCCTTGCTGCAGAGTTATCCCAGGGAGACATACTGACAGAGTGTTAAAAATAAAATTAAAGGAAGACTGCAAATGACAGAAAAGTTAAAGACAGGACTTTCAGAGAGCACAGTTTGTCAGGAAGACAGCTGCTTTTTATAGCATGCCTGGCATGGCTGATGGCAGAGGCATTTGACATTTAGCTCTGATTGAGTGGCAGGTGGGGAGAAAGGAGCCAGAGACACTGTAAGCAAATCACTTCGGAAGCAGAATTAGGAAGGGGCAGCATTTGGGGAAAGTTGTGCGGCTTTGGCTGGACTCCTTGGCTGCTTCACAGGGCTTGAAGGGCTGGATCCCAAGTCCCTTGATATCACTCTTCCATCGCTTCATGGAAGGAAAAAAAAGAATCCTAGAGCTCCAGGAAAATGAGTTTCCTTCCACAAGAGGCTGCTTTCCTTGGGTGGTCAGAGCTGCCTGTTCCCAGACCTCCTTCCCCAATGAGTCAGAGCAGAATTTGGTCCTGAGGGCTGACAGATGTGGGAAAAAGGGTCAAATACCTCCAAGCTGGAAGTAGTGGTGGCTGGGGTCTCCACCTGTCCTCTTTCACTGAGTTGCTCTTGGAGGGGAAATTGGGTGATGTAGGAGGGAGATTACAACGGAGGGTGTCTTTCTTCTTGGCTTAGCACAGCCCTGTCCTGGCACAAGCATTTGAGCAACTGGAAGTTTATTGACATGGAACTGGGCTTCAGGGTTTTATTTGCTCCATTTGCAAAATGTGGGTCCCAGCATGGACCTTTGTCCCACTGCTCGAGGTGCCTTTGGATGTTCAAAGCGCTAGATGTTACTTGTATCATTAGGAGGGACTTATGCCCTAAATGACAACTTTTATCCACCATGCTTTGAAATGAGCCCATGGCTTTTTACCGCTACCCCTGGCCTGTTCATCCCCCACTCTGAATCCCTTCCCAGCACCCAAAATGAGGACAAAACACAATGTTGTTTTTCTTTATGTGTTTGAATAGTTTCACTGTATTCCCAGTCCAGCTCTGATCTATGACTCATAAGAAATACTGGTGGTCACTGTGCACTTGGGACCCCCACAAAAAACTGGGAGTAAGTCTCTTATCAACTACTGCTTATCACATGGACCTACTGATGTATTTGTTCCAGACTTCCCTGAGCTCCATAATTTAATTCTCTATATTTATGAGGTCTTCCTTATCTCCAAATACATTTTCCTTTAATTTATTGTTCAGGATACACTTGGTAGAAGTAGTTAAGTACCTCAGTAATTTACAGTCATCATTAATCTCATGACTGCCAATTTATTAGTGTTTACACCTTCTGTACAAGCAAGCAAAGTATTTGATACTGTAAATAAATTTATCCTCAGACATTTGTCAGGCTGTATTTGTTAGTCTGAGTCTTTCTCTGTCAGTGCAAGGATAAACTATTGGACTCCCTGTCACAGGACAGGAGAGGGGGCACAGTGTGAATGTGTGTGATATAATTATTTAGGATCAAAGGCATAACAGATGCTTTCAGGCAAACCTTTTAAACTTTGTATGCCTAAAGATCCTTGTTTGGAAATAAAGACAGAGAATTCAAATGGCACTGAACACTGGCTTTGGAAAAGAAGGATTTGAGAAAAAAAAAATATTATTTGCTCAAGTATTTTAAATAGAAAAAAATAAACTGTACATTTTATTTTTGTTTTTTTGAATTGAAACACTTCGAACTATGGACCAGACCCAAAACAGCTGAGGAACAATTTTGTTTTAAACTCTGTTTGACTAAGATGCTATGGCATTTCATGGAAGCTGTGATATGAATATTCATCATATCCCATAGGCAAAACTTCTCCCACAGGGTTTGTGGCATAGATGCTTTTTCTTTTTCATATCTATTTCAGATTCAAAGTGTTGAAAAAGTCCTACTGCAGGCCAGCTGTCTGGAGGCTTATGTGTAATTGTACTCCTGCTTCCAGCAGAGAGAAATCTGTGTAGTGCTAGGAATGATGTGTTGATGTTGAGTTTATACCTTGTCACAGGCTCAGTATGTATCTATTGGAAAATGCATCTACTTTCCTTATGCTTTTCTTTCTATCTGAAAGTGGGAAAATAACTCTGAGCAGAAATTTCTTCCTGAATAATTTTCTGGAGTGGGGGTGCAGAGATAGGATTTCAGTTTTATTATGATTTTCCCACATAACATCTCATTTTAAATGAATTCAGCCCCCAAAATATTTTGAATATTGTGCCACAGGGAGACTGGAGTTTACCGCTAAACCTTCTGTAATATATCATGGTTTGTTTTCTTGATGAAGGTCCACTGAACATTTGGGAAACCTCAGACAGTGAAGTGTTAAAGGACATGTAGTCTTGCTGGTGAGTCCAGCTTCCAGGTGAGAATGGGATGGCAGGCAGCAAAATTCACCCCTGAGACCGCCACAACAATTCTCCTTTAGTAAAAAATATTTACCTCTTTGTGATGGTAGTGCTTCTAGTATAAAAACAATAAAACAATAATCTCTGTGGAAAATAAGCTAGTGTTAAATCAAAATTAATCTTCAATAAAGCACCAATTTTCTAATCATAGGATTATTGAGGTCGGAAAAACCCTCTAAGGTCATGGAGTCCAACCATTAACCCAGGACAACCACCATGTTCTCCACTTACATCAGGTCCCCAAGTGCCACATCAATATGTCTTTTAAATCCCTCTAGGGATGGGGACTCCACCAGGGATGGGCAGCCTGTCCCAGGGCTGGACAACCCTTCCAGTGAAGAAACATTCCCTAATATTTAATATAATCCTCCCCAGGTGCAACTTTAGGCTTTTTGGTCATGTCCTATCCCTTGGTCCCTGGGAGCAGAGCCTGACCCTGTCTCTCCCCTCCTGTCAGGGAGTTGCAGAGCCAGAAGTTCCCCCCTGAGCCTCCTTTTCTCCAGGCTGAGCCCCATCAGCTCCCTCAGCAGCTCCTGCTGCTCCAGCCCCTTCCCAGCTCTGTTCCATTCTCTGCACACACTAATGTAAAGATACTTGCAGAGGAAATGAATCCGTGAAGCTACTGACATTACTACTTTGGTTACCGTTTTTTGTGTTTTTGTGTTGTGAATCCTACAAGGGAGATACTTTTCATTCGTGCATCTATCAACAGACTCTATGTCTTGCTTTGATTAATAATAATAATGGTGATAATGATGATGATGATGATGATGATGCTCCTTTGCCTGAGATGTAGCTGAGAGCAGACTTTATCCAGAGCAGGCAGACCAGGAATGGATATTTTAGTAGTAGTAGTAATAATAATAATAATAATAATGCTCCTTTGCCTGTGATGTGCCTGAGAGCAGACTTTATCCACAACAGGCAGACCATGAATGGATATTTCAGTTGTCTCTCTCCTGGGTCCCACAGGCCTGCTGAAAAGGGTGAGAGCAATGCCAAGGAAGCCAGATGGGTGATATTGAGGCAGAGATTCCCAGAACAACAGATAAGTTCAAGAGAATTACAAAGCCCTTAAAGCGTTTCCTGAGATCCTCAAGTTTTTAACAGAAATTATTGGCTTGCTGCAGGAATTACTGGGTGAAAACCCTTTCTTGCAGTGATGTTAATGCAAGGACAGATGCTCCCAAGGGTTCCTCACAACTAAAGAATCCAAAATCCACTTAATACAGCTGTCCTTAGCCCAATGTTTACTCATAATAAAACATCATTAGAGGGACCTAGCCTTGCATTAGCGTTGGCTTTGTTCTGATGAAATCTGGCTGTACAAAGAGTATTTGGAGAGCCGCTCTGGCAGAAACACTGGCTGCTCAGCGCTGCCAAAACGTGCTCTGCTTTACAGGCAAGGTCCTGCCCATGCCTGGGGAGCACTGAGGTGATGAATAAATTCACGACTTGCCGGAGAAACAGCTTATACTCTTCCTTTTTTGCACCACTGTGCAGAAAAGCCAGCTGGAGCCTGCAGCCAGTGAGGAAGTCTGGGGTCATTCCTCGCTCTGGGCAGTGTGCTAGAGTGGTGTGTGATTGTAATGTAGCTAGGAGAGCATCCAGCGTGGTGACCCATCTGGCCTGCTCCTGGGCAGGTAGCAGGGTTTGCTCAAGACAGCAGAAATTCACTATTCCCACCTCAGCTGTTCTGGCCTTGCCAGATTTCTTCATTTTTTGCCACTTCCCTCAAAGCTTTTGTGTTACTTTAGTTTTTCTCACTCAGGAAAAATGAAAATAAAAAGACTCAAACCCTCTTAGCTTGGTTGCAAAAACCTTTCTCATTGTGATCTTTTATGTTGGTAGAGGTCTGTTTATATTTGTGTTAACTACTTATATAGTTTATCTTAGGCCTGTTAAAAGTAATTAATATTCTAAGTGTAGAAATGCTCACATAGCACATGATTCACCTTCTGTTGAAACGAATGAAACTTATTGATATAGACAGGTCTTCTGAGAATAAAAAGGGAGGAGTCTAAGTGCCCACATGCATTCTTTAAATACTGTTTCAGCCAGAAGGGGCCAAAATAAATCTTGCAAATTGCACATCTTAGACACGGACAAAAGGATGGACCTACCTGCAGGACAGAAAGCAGAAGCTATTTAGCACATAAATAACTAAACATGGGGAAGGTGGAATGTGAGAAAGGTTATGGCAGATTCTGGTAGGTGGGGTGGTTCCCCACATTTGAGACTGCAGGAAGAGCGTGATGCTTTGAGATCTGTGTCAGCTGTGAGAAGTCAGAATCAGAGAATCATTATGGTTGGAAAAGGCCTCCAAGATCATTGAGTCTGACCTAGGACTGATCCCCACCTGGTCGACCAGACCAGAGCACTGAGTGCCACCTCCAGTTGCTCCTTGGACACCTCCAGGGATGGTGATTCCACCACCTCCCTGAGCAGTACATTCCAGTGCCTGACAACCATTTCAGTGAAGAAATTCTTCCTGATGTTCAAACTGAGCCTTCCCTGGTGCAGCTTGAGGCCATTACCTCTTGTTTTTTGCTGGTTGACTGGGAGAAGAGACCAACAGTACCTTCATCCCAAAGCATGTGTGGGAAAGGATTAAAACCTGAGTATTGATCACATAAAGGAGAAAAAAGGATTGCTTGTTTTAGGGAGGAGTGAAAGAGAAGGATTTTTATAGTTTCATAACCTAAGAATAAAACAGAACCAACTTTGAAGAGATTTGAGAATATACATTCAAATGTGCAAAATGTGTCTTAATTATTGTGTGTTCTGCTTTGGGTACTTTAGGTTTTATTCACACAATTTTTGGAGGTGTAAAGAAGCAGCAGAGTCCACTGCTCTGAGCTCAAGTTGAGAGACATCGATACTGTGAGAATAATGGGGCAAATCATGTCCAAACTGGTGACATTTCCAGACAAGGGTTCTTGGGAGTGTTAGATAACAGATACCTCCAGCATGTCACAAAGAGACCATCCTCAGCTCTCTGTTGTCCTGTGGTA
The DNA here is from genome assembly GCA_035222235.1 of Margarornis squamiger. NCBI lineage: Eukaryota > Metazoa > Chordata > Aves > Passeriformes > Furnariidae > Margarornis > Margarornis squamiger. The sequence goes on along the minus strand of JAWWTY010000088.1, from coordinate 70,232,533 downwards.
ACTAGAAACATGGCCAGTGATGACAAGATCACAGAGATGTAGCAATAAATACTGTGCATTTATTTTTATTTTTTTTTTTTTTTGAGTGCACACACAGGAGATTCTCTGAAACAATGGGAGGGGTTGGATCCAGCACATGATGCAGCCACCCTCATCAGAAGGAATCAGTTGTTGCAACCTCTTAATGTTAATTCTGGTATTTCTTCAGTTCATTTTGCCTCTAGACCTTTTTTCAGTAAACCTCTTAGCACATCTCACGTGAACTGGTGTCTTCTTGCCCACAAGACATCGTGAGATCACGTGTTAAAAATAATATCAGCTAACATCCCTCACTCAGCCAATATCATAATTGATAAATCTTACATGGCAAATGTTAAATATTTTATTTAATGGAAAGCTTCCATTCACCCCTGCCCATGGATGGTATTTCTCCCTCCACGAAGAATGATGGAAAACGTTTCTGACAATAATTAATTTTCTGTTAATTATTTTGTATTTCTGTACAGTGTGCTCTTTTTACTCTAGCTCTCTAACAAATTTGGCGTTGAGACCCCTTCACCCTTTCCATCGATTCAAGTACAAGGTTCCATTCTTCATTAAGGCTATTTTAAAATCTGCAAAGAACTGTTTTCCAGATGTGGATATGCACAGACAGTAATTGCACTTCATGATCACTTCCAGCTGCCCCAAATGCCTGCCAACAAATTCCCATAAGGAGTGCATGTTTTGTGCTGCAAATCAGGGAGAACATTGTAAAATGATAATGTGTTGCACACTGCAGTACCTACAAGAGTTATGGACTTTATAACTGAACTAATTGGAATTAGGCTTTACTTTAAAGGTCAAGAAAGTGACAAAGAAATGCAATCTTAGTAAATTAATCTGTTGGTTTGGTTTTGAGTGTTATTGAGTACCTGTTTGATAATGTTTTGTTGTATTTTTTTTTTGGTGAATTTTGTATTTGAATATTCTGTGGATGTCTTGCAAGCTTACATGGTGTGGATATGACCATCTCATGTTTTGAATTTGGGCATGTAATCAGATACCACATATTCTTTTACCAAGCAAAACATTTGCTTCCTGGAACTCTTCTGGTGTGACCAGAACTTATAGCTAGGATCACATGTTCTGCTGGTGTTAATAGCCTCAATTTCACTGATATCAGAAGAGATACATACACACTGCTAGAACTGAATTCAGTCATTTATTTTTGTTATTTTAACAATGTAATTTTTAAATAGGTGTTTATATAGTTCCATAGTAATTTTCTCCCTTTTTACTTACACAACCTTATGATTCTTGGCTGAGACACAGTATTAGGAAAGAAGACCAGCAGAAGACATCACTTACAACCTCAGAGTGAATAATAATCCCTGAACCAGCACAGCAAATGTTTTAGCAGTCTTCAAAAATAATAATGATAAAAAACCAGTCTGAAATCAGCAGAATAGAATCTAAAAATCTATCATGCATCTCCTTCCTCTGTTACTCACAAGCCTGAGGACCCACTAAACAAGCCCTTCCAGCCATCTGTATAGACTGCTCTGCTCTCTGTTGCAAGGCTTGACCATGACCCATGTTTTTGGAGATTAAAAATGTAGAGTCACACTTCCAACCACCTTCCAAGTATTGTGCCCCAAACCTCAGCTTTCCCTTTAGCAGCTGAATCAGGAATTTGGCTTTCCTCCACAACAATATAAAGTGTGGAGAACCAGCACACTGCCAAGACCCGGAGCAGAAGAGCTCCAGACTGAAAACCCTGGCCAGGTGAGTTCATACCTTTTGGGGATTTTTTTTTTTTTTTTTTTT
>JAWWTY010000088.1:70218808-70230624 GCA_035222235.1 Margarornis squamiger | reverse complement strand
AAGCTGATAGGCTTGACTGAAATGCCTCCTGAAGTGGCATATATGATGCATCAGGCTGGAACAATAAACACTTCCTTCCATGTCCACCAAGCTACAGTGGGTCTAATTCTCTGCACGCCCATGAAGAATCTTATCTCTGGTTCCTAAGGACATGGAGTAGGTGGTTCTGTTGTCTTCTTGAGGAGTAGCTCCTTATACTTGATAAAAGTAGAAGAAAGTGTTCGAAGTCTGGCTGGACAGGTCTTGGAGCAACCTGATCTAGTGGAATGTGTCTCTGTCCATGGCAGGGGGTTTAGAACAAAATGGTCTTTAAGGTGCCTTTCAACTTAAGCCATTATGTGATTCTATTAAAGCAAATGGTCAGTCTTGAGTCAGTTTTGCTGATTTGCCAGTGATCTTCCATTTTTTTTTACTTTTTTTTTTTTTTTTTTGTTTTGTTTTATTTGCTTTTTGTTTGTTTGGTGGTGGGGTTTTCGGGCATTTTTTTTAAAAATATTATTTTTTGGGGCAGGGGCGTTTGCTTTTGTTTGGGGTTTTGTTGTTATTTTCTTGTTTTGTTGTTGTTGTTTGTTTGTTTGTTTCCCAATGAAGATGTGGATTGCAATCTTGCAAAGTTAAGCTTCTGAGTACAGGTGTTTTTCCCTTGGTTGCCTTTTCTTTGTCTACCTCCTTAGGTGTAGTTCCTACGTACCCTAGAGATCAAAAGTTGAAACCTACTGCACTGACTAAGTCTACAATGGTGTGTCTCATAAGTTTCTATCTCTTTATACAAATATATAAAAGCCTTCTTAGAGGTTTATTCAAGTTGCAGTTCTGTTCTGGAAAGTAGCTAACTATTTTCTGTGGGTGTGGTTCCAGGGTTCAGGCCTCCCATTAACAAGGAACTGAACCATGGTTTGGACATCGTGGTGCAAAGGTGTTTTCTGTGTTCTGTAGATGTCACATTTGTGTAGACTGTCCCCATGATTGTTCCTGATGAATACACATCTGAATATTTTGCTAGCTGAATGAAATGTCTGAGTTAATAAAATATAATTATATAGTTTAAGTGTCAGAACCACAGCTGGGAAAAAGGCAGGTGAAAATTAGACTCCTAAACTCCCATATATTTCCCTATGCAAAAGCTGGTAAACTTTCTAAACGTGGTGAGTATATGGCAAGCCTCATCCATGCAGAAATTACAGGGTACAAGGCACATTTGAAAACCATGTCCAAGTTAGGCAATTTAAATTCCCTTAGGCTTCCTCAGTGTGGTACCAAAAGCAGTTAAGGAAAGGGTATAATTATCCCACAATAAAGTTAATCAAAATCTGTAAAGCAAAGACACAGAAACATGGCACCAAGACTCTCAGAGTTCAAGGAGCATTTCAATGATGCTCTTAGTTATATGGTTTAGTTTTAGGTAGTCTTGCAAGGAGTTGTACTTGATCTTATGGGTCCTGAGATGCTCTGATTCTGTGATTGTATTATTATATGGTTTATTGCCCATAAAATACAGGCAGTTAATGTGGTGTTTTAGAACACAGCAGGCAAAGGAGAGGAGCTGAAGAAGATTGTAGGAAAGTTAGGTACTATTCAGAGATCTGAGTCTCTCTCTGCTTCAATTTCTCTGCTACACGCATCATCCTCCCTTCATCCACGTGACTATTCTAGTGTCTTTACAAAGTCAACAAAATTCTTGAACAGACTCATCAGCCTTAGAAGTGAATGACTCCTGTTCTGCCAGCTCAGTGCACAGGTGGAGTGGGATTGCACCAGCCAGAAACACCTCACAGAAATACCCCATCCCATATCCCAAAATCTTGCTTATATACTCTCCTGCTCTCATTAGACCACACGATACCACAGCATTGACATTTGGTGTTTGGAACATTGTCTGTTCCCCTGAATGAGAACAGACCATGGGGCTACCACTGTTACAGTCAACATCCTAAAGTGCAAAGGGACTAAAGTCCTTCCTAGAAACTCACTAGACTTTTGAGCACGTCTTTACACAAATATGTACTAACAGACCCACCCAAAGGCATTATCTTCACTATCTTGAACAAAGCATCTCCCATCATTCTCTTATTTTCCTGAAACCTTTCATTATATGCAATATATTATATGTCAACAAGAGGCTAATTTTTCCCTTACAAATGTGAGATCTTAATAAGAAAACGAAACCCACTTCCCCATTGGTACAAAAAACCCTCTTCCACTACACAAAAAAGTCAAGGCTAAAGAGTAGATGTCTCCACCTGAGATGTTCATCTTTGTCTCATTTTGGTCCAAAGTCAGTGGTGAGAGGTTCTGAATTATCAGATTTAAGATTAGAAGTATTGTCCTTTGGGGTGCTTCCACTAAGTAGGGCAAACAACCAGGATGACTTTTACATTTCATACCTGGAAACTTGACCACCTACCTCCCAAGGTAAGTCTTATAGACAGGAAAAAGTGGTAGATTCTACCAGAGAAACTTCCTCAGGATTCCAAGGACTGGTGCCTAGGAGTAGGCAGCAGGACCACCTGTTTAATGATGCTGATATGGCTTCTCCAGTTGTTAAATTGCTATTGCAACACCTCTGACAGCTTTAGCAAGCACTGGTTACGGCTAGATGCCTGATTTGGAGCCCAGTGCAATGAACAGGTTTTCAGTTGGCTATCTGCTGGATTTTATGGTGAGTTTTGTATCTGCATATGACATTTTGAGCCTGACAATGCAGCTGCAGCAATCCTTTGTCACTGTAGGTGGAAGTCTCTGGCCAGAGCAGCCCCGTAGGCAGCACTTGCCACTTTCTAGACAAAAGAAAGTTCCTTTCTTACTGTGGTATTTGTCTTGGTAGGTGGCAAAGCACTTGCATCTGGGCATGGGGAAAGGGATAATGATCTTTTGTTATAAAGTTTTTTTATAACCATGCCTGTATGTGCTCTGGGGTAGAAATTCATCAACAACATTATTTTATTGTGCTTTCATGAACAATCCCTCATTCACAGCCATCCCACACCCTGACATTCACATATGACCAAAGTTCATAGCTGAAGATTCTTGCTGATGCACAATTCATCAATGACTCTTTTCAGCAGCGAGTCTCTCTGATGATGGATTTTTTCACTCTGCTCTCCAGCTGACCCAGCACCTCTGCTGTCCTGGTGTCTAGCCCAGGATCTCTTGGTTTTCTCCTCTCCCTTCTGTTTAAACATATCTATTTCTTAAAGTTAAGGCTTATTGAAATTTCAGGAGGAAAGAATCCCTGCCAAGAAATACAGTTTTGTCAAACCTAATTTTCGGCAAGAGAATGTCAGCTATATGTACGTGCATACACAAAACTTCGCCGGTGAGAAATTCAAAAGAAAAAAACCATTTTGAGTGATCATTCCAAACCGGATGAAATATTGTGTTACAGTACAACTTAAACTGCTGTTTTTTACTTTTCAGTACAAGTCCCCTCCATTTTTTAAAAAACATCATTTTGGTTTGAAACATCAACCTGAGATAATTTTCCTTCTGGGTTTTCTTGGAAACTGCTCAAGCAAGTGGTGAATTTTTTAAGCCTACATCCAGAATTTTTTTGGTTATTTTGAGGGAAAAAGGTTTTTCAACTAACTCTACTCCTAGTTTTCAGACCTGCTCTCAGGATTTGTCATACTGTCCTTGTATAGAGATGCCCTTCTCTATAGAGGATTCCCCTCTATTTTCTACTCAATGTAACTAATAATAAGGGGAGCATTTTATTTTACACTCACCTTAAAAGGGGAAGGTAAATGATTTTGTTCTGCTTATGCAGAAGACTGACACAGAAAAAAACCTCAGCAAATCATTGTGCTCCTTAGATGTAGCCTCAAGAGATGGAGATTTATTACTGGCTCAAGCACTCTTCCTGCAAAGTGCAGGGGACCTATTTGAGTGGAAGGGCCATTTTTGAGACCTAGCCTTTACAACGGTGATCTTCAGAGCTTGCTGCACCATCACAGGAATCCCTCGGCTGCTTTTCCACCTCCCCCACCTGCATTTCTGATGATACCCCCCAGCTCTGCTCACTGCAGCACTATTGTAAAAGCCCTGCCAGTCTGCAGGGCTTTGCTGGGCTTGCTGCCCCCGTCTTTTTGAACTCACATGCTGCTCTAGAAAGCGACTGTGACCCCTTTGTAACCAGCCTGAAAGCCCCGCAAGCCTGTTGGTTTTAAAGGGGACTTTAGACAATAGTTGTGTGGGTTTTTTTGTGATAAACCAGCCTCCAGTTGTTGGTAGGAAAACAGCAGGGCTCGTGTGTTCTCTTGACCTTTCTCCCAGGAGAGTCAATATGTGTAGGCTGTCAAGCCTATTGAACTGTGTGTTGGCAGAGAGGCTGTTTCATATACTCAGCCCTCTTTTCCCAGCTGGAAAACCAAAAACTGGAGGGACCTAAGGATCCCCTCAGAAGATTTCTGCAAGGGGTTGTATTGCAGCAGTCTTCCACAGCCAGGCATGTAAGGCTAATGCCCGCAATAATAGCTCTCTACCCATGATGAGAATCGTACAGAAAGCACTTACCACTCTTAAGCCAAAATCAATAGCAAATTTTTTTCCCCCTTAGCTCAAAAGGACAAAACTGTTTGTTTCACCACCACATCAGCAGGCCATTCCTCGAGATGAGCTGCTTCCATCAAAGGCAGCAGCGCCTGCAGAAACAGAATTAACTTCGCTAGCCTCTAATCATAGAAGGATTAGGTAATTCTATCTGTTCAAAGTGGATAAACAGTTTCAATTGCCTACCATGGTAAGTGGGTCTGTTTTAAATTTAGAAACCTTTCATAGCCTTGGGATAGTGTCTTTCTTGTGACCTTGAAAGCAGTAAAATCCGTTTTGAGACCTTGCCCAAGTTTTGATTCTTCCTTATGGGATGATACTGTTATTGCTGAGAAGCTGCATGTTTTTTCCAAGTCATATGTCTCTATTAATGTAAAAAACTATCTATAAAGTCAGTTGGACTGCCTGTTTGCCTATTAGTCCCTTGAAATCATGGTCTTCTCATGCACACTGATTCCATACCATGCTATTGCCAGGATGGTTATGGCTGAGTCTGGGGCTCCAGCACCAATCTGCAGAATAGCTTTTGTGAGTGGGATGGAGTTGGAAAGAAAAGGGTGGTGGAGATAGGGGGCATGTCAGAAATGAGCTGGAGACTGCAGAGAAGACATGACTGGCAACTGATTTTGATGGACCAAAGCCTTAATGGGATACCTAGCCAGCAAGGAAAGTGTACAACTTTTTCACCACCACAAAGAATACTATAGAATCCATTGATTTCACCTGAAACTCTCCAACTGCCATGCTTTACAAGGGTGTTGGTATTTACATGTGTTCATTATGACTCTATAATACTTCTCCCTCCCTCCCTCCTTCCCTTCCTTCCTTCCTATCCTCACATCTCTCTCTTGACCATGCCTTTTCAAAAAATGAGTGTTGTGCAAATGTGCCTAAGAAATAGTCTTTATCCAGGACTTTACAATGCAGAGAAATAAGAAAAAGAAAGGATAAGAGGAAATAATATTATTACATTCCTGGTTGAGATAAGGAGCTAAGATACTTCCTGACTCAGGAAGCAGCTTATATCTCAGGAAGTGGTTGAATGCTTGTTTAAACTCTGTTAGAGTCCGTGGAACCTGAGCATGTATGTAAAACTTTTTTTAATTGCTGCCTTGACCAAGAGCAGCGTGAATTAACTCAGGTAACACAAGGGGTATGGGTTTGAGTCAGGAACCCAGTCCATGTTTCCAGTATCAAGTTTATCCAAGATCACTTTTGGTTTAACTTTTGTCCTCTCCTTCCTTGTATTTTAACAAACTCAGCAAACTATTACCTTTAGGTGCAAAGACACCTTTCCTCTACCATCTCTGTTATTCTTTCTACTTTATTTTTATTATTTTTTTTTTCATAAATACAGTATTTTGAGATTAGAAAGGGAGGAAAAAGTGCAGTCAAGAATAACAACTGCAATCACAAAAACTGCACAGGTTTTTGTAGTCAAAAATTTATGACTCAGACAATGGATTTCAATTTAAAAATATAAATTATAATCCCATCAGGGATCACTTTTTACAGTGCAAAAATACCCTTTGACACTGCTGTGGGTTTTTATTCAGGAGTTTATAAAAGAAAATCTTAAATAAATACAGCTGGTGCAAGCTACAAGCAGGACTGGATTGTAGATGACAAAATCCACTCAGATAGATGGATAGTCTCAAAGGTCCCTTCTTGACAGAGTTTGTAATCATGATAATAGGGGAATTACACACAGGAGTATCCAAAAGAAACTGTGAGTGGGGCAAAGGAAAGAGATGTGGAACATAATCTGAGATTTTCAGGGATTAGTAAAACACGTAAATAACACAAAGTTGGGCCATGTCATTTGTACACAACTTTGGGCTGTTGCCCAAAGAAGCTGTGGCTGCCCCATCCCTGAAAGTGTCCAAGGCCAGGCTGGACAGGGCTTGGAGCAACCTGGGATAGTGGAAGGTGTCCCTGCCCATGGCAATGGGGTGCAATGAGATGAATTATAAAGTCCCTTCCAAACCAAACCAAACCAAACCAAAGCATTCTATGAGTTTATGCAGATTACACATCAGGATTTGTTACAGACAGATGAAAATGGAGTTATAGTGTTTTGTACTGTGTTTCAAATAGGGTTCAAACACATACTTGAGATCTGTGCATCATATTTTTAACCTTTATTTTTTTCTTTTGCCAGAGATTATTTGTGTTACAATGTTCTTTTTTCCACAGAAAAACATTGTCTTTTCCTTCCAAACTGTATACAGAACCCCAGAAACACTGACATTTGAACATGTTTTCATGACATTTTCTGTTTCCTTATACTCTTATTTTCCTCTATCATCTACTATTTCATACTGCAGCTTGGCCAGTGACATAGGTTTCACCATGAAGGGAGAAAAAGGGAATGAGGAAGATATACAGGAATGAAGCATCTTAGCTTTTCCAAGAGAATGGCAACAGCACAAAACAAAACTCTCTGTAATAGCCTGCCTTTTTGGCTGCAAATTTTTTGAGTTTGTCATTTCCTTAAAAAATTCCATACTTTATACAAAAGCATTACAAGAGACTGTATCTCCTTGGATGTCCCTGTATGAATTATCTCTGCGCCTCAAATTTTTGGCTGTTCTGAGACAAATTTGTATCAAAATGAATTCTTTTGCAGTCACTTTTTCAGCCTTACTAGCTAAGTTATTATTCCCTCTTGCAAGTGGAAAATTCATGAGTACCTTTTTGTCTTTATTTCATTGTTTTCTTTTTAATAGGACCCCCCTCCTTTTTTTTTTTTTTTAAATAATCAGCAAATGTACCAACTCTTCCAGCAAATAATAGAGAATATTGCAAGTAGTGAAATAAAATGCTGTATTTATTACTCAGGTTCTCACACCTTATCCTGAAGCTCACTCTCAATGGCGAACAGAAACAATAGCTTGGGAAAAGCTGTGTGTCAAGATAAAAATGTCCATTTGAAGTTTGAGTTCCAGACAATAAACTGCTAAAGTGAGTTTCTTAGGAACCACATAAAGGCTCCCACATGCAGCAACTACTTAGTTAACAAATGAGAGAGCACCAAGAGTCAGAATATGAACTGTATGTCACCTCATCTTAAAGCAGAAAGAAGGCAAAATTCACAGAATTGTTTTCTAAGGTGTACTTTGTCAGTGTTACTTGTATCATGTTAAAACTTTGCCCTTCTCTAGTGCCTGTAATGGAAAGATCTGAAAGCATTTTCTCGACAGCAATCCCAGACCATCTGTCTACAGAGATAAAATCATGCCTAAGACACAGCTCATGTATCTCTATCCTGAGCTAGAACAGGTTTTTTTCCCACTCTGACCCTACAGGTCAGCTCCATTTGGGGGTGGTGTGGGTACTGCAGCATGGAAAATTACCCATCATATGAAATCCTTCCCAGAATGCAGCAATTTGAAGAATAAATCTCCACTATTTTTCCCCAAAAAAGATGGCCAAAGAGATGCAAGTCAGAGAGAGTGCCCCGGAGACAGTTCTCCATTACTTTGCACAACTCCATACCCCATGCATGCTTCCTTCCCTGAAAAACATCCTCACATTTGACATAGGAGGTCAAAAATACTTCTTTTACCTCACTTTTTTTTCCCCGCCTCTAACACACTTCTTTGACAGACAGATCTAAGTGGAGCCTGTGCTCCACAGAAATAATCACCCATTAAACACCCACATCAACCCATAAGTGCAGCAAGTTCTCCCACCCCAGTGAAAAAAGGGGACATTCTTGCTCAAAGGGTCAGCATTCATACTCTGCAGATAAATTATTTATTACCCTACTCCTCTCCCTCACCCTGTGCAGTTGTATTGTATTTCATACCACACTCAGCACAAGCCGTACAAGGGTTTCTGAGTGTATATGTGTGTCAGGGCTTAGAGAAGAGCACTGAATTTTCTAATACTAAAGGGCCCATTTCATGTTATTTATGACCTCACTAGTGTCGAAACAGAGACCTATAAATCGTAAGCATAGGCGCACTAATTCTAGCAACAGCAAGTTTTAGTCACATGTAATTAAAACATCCCAAAGTCTTTCAGCTGTAATGTGTTTCCAAATGACACCACTGGGACAGGGGGAAATGGGAAATGAAGGAATCAGCAGTATTTCAAAGCCGTGGCCATTGTTAGCTTTTGGGGATCTGTACAGCACTGGCAGTGCTGTCAAATCTTCAGGTTTCTTGATGCTGCTTTCTATCACTTATTTTAAGGACAATGTCATTGATTTCTAGAAACAGCAGGGACATTCAGATTGCTGGGATGCCATCAGGAACTTCAGGTGAGGAACCTGATGTCCACACTGAAAAATAATACCAACAAATTCTGTGATGGCATTTCTGTCTGGATTAGATACATTAGTGAGGAGAAAATACTTATTTCCCCTCACTTTTTTTCCCCTAAAGAGAGCTAAAAATGGGGCTTGAGACTTCTATGAAGTTTGAGAAAGTCTTTGATGTTTTGCTTTCATTATGATTTCTTGTAGAAGCTTAGAATTAGCTGCATTTTTATAGTCAAGGCAAAAAGGGGAAAGGTGATACAATCTGAAGACAGCATGATTTCAAATGCACATAAGGGATTTGTTGTGCCTAGCTCAGGATTAACCTGTGAAATTCAAGCTGTCATTGTTGCCAACAGGTTGGAAAGGCAGACCAAAAAGTACAACATGGCTCTTCACTCAAGAGTAGCTCACGGCCATCAGAAAAATGAGCTGAAGCCAAGAGTGACAGCAATGTGCATTGTGTGCAATATGTTGCTTGTGCTACCCAGTAGACAGCAGAAGTTTGAGGTTTATATATGTGATGGAAACATTTGCAGCTGGATTGAAGGGAGTGCTCTCAATTTGGACATAAACGCCATGGATTCAAAGCAACTGTGCAGCTCGGGCCAGCCTAAGTCCCAGTCTGGGTGAGGTGATCTCGGATGCTTTCTCTCTCAGAGAACATGTTAAACTTCCATGTTGCAGGGCACAAGCCAACCCACAACTGTATGGGACTGAAAAGCCTCTCCTGAGGGCAGAGAGCTCCATCCCAGCCATTGCAGCTCCTTTGAAGCACCTGCTAACAACAGTTCTCAAAAACCGAGGGCTGGCTTGTTGGATAATTAAGCTGATCCAGTGAGACAACTCCGATGCTCTTTTCCACCCTGGATCCTCAGGCAAGAGATGGTGCTGGCTCTAGATCACAGGAGTGAGTGACCAGCCAAGCCACGCAGCTTCTGGCAAAGTGTTGGCGCAAGACCTGGACCAGGAGCAGCACTGTCTTGTTTGCAACTGGGAGCTCATGCTGGGAGTGGCAAGCAGAACCACAGATCCAGTCCTGCGCAGACCCCACCCTTGCCAATCCACCAGTCAGGTTGTTTTTGAGGGATACGTTGCTCAGTTTGCATAAAATTTTCTGCTGTTGCCTAATTTTAGCAAGAAGGAATAAGTTAAGAAAAGAAAATATTAGTAACAACAAGGAGGATGAAAAAGGAAATATTATTTTTGTGGCCAAAATCCCAGGCTTGCAGATTTCCATGAATACTTGTTTCCTACATTCTTTTTTTTTTTTTTACTGTGTCCTTGTCCTCAACCATTCCCTGAATTTCTCATCAGCAGTTAATGAGCAGCGGCTGACACATTCTGTTGGAAATCATCTCTTTAAGGAGGTTAAAGGAAATGCAGAGCTAATAATTGTGTAGTTAGACTGAATTTGCCCTCTGAATCCAACTTTGGTGGTGGGAAGGCAAAGCATTCCTGTGGCAGGTGCTGTCTTTCTCTATAAAATATATCTATCCTAAAGCACAGTCCCACTGGATCAGATCAGGGTTCCTCCAGGGCTTTGGAGGTCAGACAAGACCTTCTGTGGCAGGAGATGCCCCTGGGAAAAACGAAGTCAAGTTGCTCTGTTGAGAGGAGTATCCCATAGCATGACCTGGGGGAAAAGACTATACAAATGGGATGGTGCATTTAATCAAGTTAGAGGGACATAAAATGCAGAGTCAGGACCCCAGTGGCACCAGACAAGGGAGTAAAAGAGAGTGCAGAGAGTTCCTCGAATATTTTCATGTTTTTGAGAAAAAAATGGGCATTTTGGTCAAAATTATGGTATTTGAGGAGAAAGGAGGCCTCATTACTGTTATTTACAGTAATGAGAGAGACAGCATTTAGCATGGGCTTAGCATGGACTAAGGAGCTTGACCAGAGTCAACAGAGCTGGAAGAGGACTTTTATATTTTAGTTCTTTTATATCCTTGTGATTCATAGTCTTATGTGGGCTTCTCTAGCTTTAAATCCTCTTGGAAAAATGTGCAGGGTCTGTGTTTTGTGCGTGTGTATGAGGTTGCATTGAGATGTCTTTGGGAGAAATTGCATAGGACAAGGGCAGAGATGAGGAGGAAAACACTCCTGAACTCAGTGGTTTTGGCTGGTCTGGAAACAAAACTTCAGTGAATCCTTGCAGAGATAATGCATTTTCTTATATTCCTAGAGGACTGAAATTTTCGTGAAGTGTACCCAGTATTGCATTGCCATCACCTTTGATGGGCAGAACATTTACATCAATGCATTTCAGCTGCATTGCTTTTTCATTGGACACAATGTTAGTAGCTCATTCCTACCTACAGCAAGGGAACTATGCCTTCTTTATGTTTATGAGGTCTCTGAGTTTGCTATCTATCACAAATTCATCTGGAAATCTCGTGGTCATCAAGTCCGATTTACAGCAGGGGACAAATCACAGCTCTTTTTGTTTCTCTGCTTTTCTGTGTATTCAAGTGTCTGTTTACAGAAATGCTGCCAAGGTCTTCTCAGCAGTCAGCATTTTGTGCTTTGGTGTTGATACTGGTGAAGCATCACAGTTACATTTCTCACCCTGAAACCCATCGAAATACTGTGCCAGCTTACAAAAGCTGCTAAGAGCAGCTTGAGATCCAACTAGTAGAATTTCTGTGGCCTCAGTTTAGTCATGTAAAATGTAGATGCTTTGATGTTTGCTAAGTGGCTTGACTCCTCTTGTACGAGTTAGAGAAATATCTTCTGATCAGTTGTGTTCATTTTGGACAACTGTCCCACATGCACTGTGTGGTTTTTGGGACAGTCATAGACAGCCATCACAGAATGGTGTGAGTTGGGAAAGACCTTAAAAAAATTATCTCGTTCCAACCCCCTGCCATGGGCAGGGACAACTTCCACTAGCCCAGGTTGCTCCAAGCCCCATCCAACCAGGCCTTGGACACTTCCAGGGATCCAGGGGCAGCCACAGCTTCTCTGCCCAACCTGGGCCAGCCCCTGCCCACCCTCC
>JAWWTY010000088.1:70205345-70218437 GCA_035222235.1 Margarornis squamiger | reverse complement strand
AGCCCCTTTAGGCCCTGCAAGGGGCTCTCAGGTGTCCCTGGAGCCTTCTCTTCTCCAGGTGAGCCCCCCCAGCTCTCTCAGCCTGGCTCCAGAGCAGAGGGGCTCCAGCCCTTTGAGCAGCTTCTTTGACTCCTCTGGGTGAATACTCTACAGTCACTACATGAAGAGCTCCAGCAGTTTAGATTAATCCCCCACTCTGACATGGTTATAATCAATCAGAATGATTTGGACAGATTTCCAAATTTGCAATGGGTGTAAAAAAGAGTTCTGGGAAGCTAACAGATCCTTAGCCCTGAAATTTGGGCAGCTTGTGTTCACATCCTCCTGCCTGTTCAATTAGACTTTTACATTGACTAAAGTCATTGAGTGAAACACTGGTGCTGAAGCTTTCATTCTGAAGATCCATTTTACACACACACGTGTACACAAAAAGTGCATCAACCCCCTCCCCCCAAATAACCAACCAAATAAATACATTGAAGACACAACCCTATTCCCCAAACCCAGAAGTGGAAAAATAATCACTAATTCTATTTTGTGACTTTATCTGATTTCAGGGTGACTTTTGAAGATCTGGAACTTGATTTTTTTTTCCTTGCAATGCAGAAGTGAATCCAGAACCTGATTCCCAGATATTTTTTCCCCTCAAATTTTACCACAAAACAAGGGATGGAACGGGAGAGAGGCAGCAAAGAGGCAGAATCCATTTTTAGACTGAACCTGTATTTATTTAAGATCTTAAGTCTTGTGTCTAGCTGCCTATCATATGGATCTAGAATTAATATTAAGCATTAAATGTTAAGCAAATCTTTATTCCCATACCTACAGTGAATTGCCGATTATAAGGTTTCTTTTGTTTTATTTTGTTGAAAACCTGCATGCCCCACTCCAGGATGCATTGCCCGGGAGATGTGCTGATGGGGACACCTCTGTGCTCCATTTCTCTGTGTCCTTGCTGCACGGCCTGGAAATCAGGGTGGCAGATGTCTGCTGCTGAGTGCTTGGCTTCTTTTTTTTTCCCTCCTTGTGCTTCATCGCTTGGTATTTTTAGTTGCTAAATGTTGCGGAGACAGCTTTTTCAATTAGAAAAGTGACAAACTCTGCAAAATGAATTCCAGCACTTGGAGAACATCAGCATCAATCTCCAGTACTTGCTCACTGAGTTTGCAGCATGGGCTCGTTTTTTCCTTAAACCGAATGCTTTGATCTATTTGTCTCCAAAAGAAATACACAAAACAAAACACCAACCAGGAACATTCCCATCTAATGACGTTTAGGAAAAAGCATGTGTCCAAATCCATTCCTATGTCTTGAGCAGACCGACATCAGTGGACTTGAATCTCAGTTGGGGTGTGGTGGTAGGAGGGTTAAGAGACTTTGCTATGGATACAGAATTTTTATTGAAGGCTGCCAATGCTTTTCTAGACTTGTTGTGTGGTTAGAGATTCAAGCATGTCTAGCTATGATGCATGTCTGTCACTTTCTACAAAATCTTACGTGCTTTATGCATGCTTATTTAATGTCTAGGAACAAGACAGATCATCAGTTTTGGTCCTTCTTTAGCATTAAACGAAATGGTCAATATTTGTCACAGTTTAAGAAATGAGAACTATACAATGCCTACGGGGTAGACCTGATAAATAAAATCTGAAATGCAAATAAATGTTCTCATTTCCAAGTACTGCTTTAAATAATAATGAAAAGTATTCTGAGAGTTCAGGTTATTTACGTTTCTTCTTAGTATGGACTTACATTTTATTTTTGTTTTCTCTTTAGTATGTGGATAAATTTATAAAGCCACAGGCAAAACAAGGCAGTGGTAAATCAGAATTATAATATTTGACTATTAATTTTTATTTTTACTGTAGTGAGTTTAAGAATATCCAGTTATTTACCTAGGAAAACTTTTAGAGAAGTCTGTACTGGAGGAGTCACCTGTTAATAGTCAGTCTATTTCAGTCTATAAATCACCTGGTCTGAAGCTGAGATTAGACAAATTTAGATTAGGAATATGAAAATGGTGAAAGACAGGAACAACTTAAGTGAGGCTACAGTGACTTCTTCATTCCTAAAAATACTTAGACTTAGAGGGAGATGTTATAACTCAAATAAAAGTTGTGGTGCTGTTATTACAAAGAAAGTCAAACTAGATGATTATAATGGTCCTCTCTGGGCCCCCTATCTCTATCTGTTACTTTTTAGTGATAATGAGCATGGTATTGTGTAACTGCAGAATTGGAAGGAGCTATGGAAGCCTATTCCTTGGGCAGATACAGGCACCACTGGGGAATTATTACTTAGGAGGCTGACACAATTAACACAGTCAAAACCCCTAATTTAATTATTCCAAAAGTATAAATGAATGTGGGGTATTTTTTAGCAAGACGGAGACAAGAGAAACTTCTGTGTGTCCCAATGAACACCACCTTTTCTCAAAGTCTACCAAATCCACCATGCTTCCCTTTGTTATGGGTTTTTCTTGCTTCAACATGTTGGCTTTAAGACACACATTCTGAGGGAGTAGAAGGAGCTGGACTCAGGAATCATGGACAGAACCCTCATGGTTTGTTTTTTGACTTCTACTGAGTTATCTTTGAAAGCTGGCAACTTCTGAGCTGCAGAAAGTCCCACATTTCAAAGATAAGCACCAGCACTAGGTGCTTCAAGACAAAGGATTGGAACTCAGTGCGAGGCAAGTAGGAAAATAAAACAACACACTCAACTCAATAACTCAGCTCAGTTTAACTCAAGAATTTCTCAACACCCTCATGAAACAAACACAAAGAGCTCCATACTCACCCTCATGGGAGACTCTGATACAGATAGCAGACACTGATGTTAGGTTGTAGGTGGAAACCAGTGCATTTTTAAATCTAACTACCCAAAACTGTTCTAAGAAGGTGAAGAGGTGGCCTGGGGGACAGCTCACACTTTTGATGACTTATCACCAGCTGTGGAGCAATTCAAGACTTCTTTCTTCAGGCCAATTCCTAGCACTGCTAGATTTTCAAAATAATTCCTGGTGCTACAATTGTATTTGAATAAACAGTTTAGAAGTAAGAATACCCAACTTTCTCTCATTTCAGATGAATTAATGGCAATGTCTGAACTAGGTTAAGGGAAGCTGCTTAAAGCAATAGATGATGGTGATGATGGTGATGGTTGTGATGATGATGATGACAAATCTCAGTTTTGAAATTATTTTGGTTCAGTGACGGAACTCCAGATTTTCTTTGCCTCACTGCACAGAAAAGTCTGTCTCAGGGCTCTGCAGTACAAGTGTGTTTTTGCCTGGTTGGAAGATCACCCCTCTCACAACCTGGCCTAACCTCACAGGAGCCCTGCTAGAAAGCACTAGTTCTTCAGGGATAATAAATTGGGTTAAAGTTTCAGTCAGTCCACAAAATATGCAAAGTAACATGAGTACAGGGAGACTTCTACTGCACCTTTCATCAGAGCAGCCTGATTTTCAGTGGAAAAGCCATGAATATCTTCTGAAAATCAGATGCCATTTAAGTATTTTGTTGAGAAGACAAGACAAGAAACCACTGACTGCCTTTAAAAGGCTTGGACTCTGAAAGCTGGGATCACGGAGCTTGAAGGAAAGAGAAGGAGCTATCCTCTAACCTTTTGAACACTGCCTTTAATTCATGGATCAGATCTTTACATTCTGGAAGCACCAGTGTTATGGGCTCATGAAGAGAAATAACTTCAATGATTAGGTAAGTATCAATTCAAAGTGATCCTTAACAAACTAAAGGTTCATTCTGTAAAATACTTGCTAGAATTAGTTCTTACATACTGATGAATGAAGATAAAACCCTTTTGAGATAAAAAGATCCCTAAGTAGAACCTGAACAAATCCACATTTTACTTTGACACCATGGGAAACCTTTGAAAACATTACCAAGGATTTGATCTATAAAATTGGAAATAAAGATGGAAATGTACTCTGTTGGGATTTGGAACACTTCTCAGCAGCTTAAGGGAAACCCTTTGTAAGAAGGGTTGAAGTTGAAGTACTTAGAAGAGGATACATCTCTCCCAGTATTTTCTCTTGAAAATTGGATGCCTAGATTAGACGTTAGGAAGAATTCCTGGCTGTGAGGGTGGGCAGGCCCTAGCAAGGCTGGGCAGAAAAGCTGTGGCTGCCCCTGGATCCCTGGAAGTGTTCAAGGCCAGGATGGATGGGGCTTGGAGCAACCTGGGCTAGTGGAAGGTATCCCTGCAGGGTGGAACTAGTTGGTCTTTCGGGTCCGTTCTAATCCAAATCATTCTGCAGTTCTATGAATTCACCTGAGTGTGTCTCATCTCCCATTGCAATCAGTGTCCACCCAGGTGGTGCATTGAAGGGATGACATAGACCAGTTCTACTCTTCCAGAACACCAACACTTGGTCAGCAGCCTCCCTCTCTAGGCTTCATTCACTAAACTCAGAAAGACTGTTGACGAAATGTCAGCATCTTCACACTGTCTCCAAGGGACTGGCCCAACTTTTCTACACAGAGGAAGAAATCTTTTTCTCTCGGAGGGTGGTTCAAAACTGCCCACAAGACATCCAGGACTCCATATCTCCCTATTGTGAGTTTTGAAAAGACAGTCAGATGCCTAATGTAAATTAACCATCTAATTTTTAGGCATGTAAATATAGGTGAGTGTGCCAAAACAAATCACAGCAGCTCTGACCTGCATAGTATGTCTCCATTTATATATGATTCAGCTGCTGGAATATTGCATTTGATTAATAGCTCTGTATTGCCAGAAAGTTGTTGAGGAGCAGAATCACTTCATTTTAGTTGCTCTCCTCTGATCAGAAGGCTGGAGGCATGGATTTATAGGGAGAATTAAACGAATCATATCTATATGCATACAGTGGTAGAGGCAATTAAGAAGAGTTAGGAGAAGCCAAACTTCAAGAGATTGTTAACACAGAAGGAGAACAGCAATTATTTGGCGTGATACCCAGGGTAAAGCTAACAGCAAGAGGATTCAATTAAGACAGAGAAAATGTGAAATTTAGGCAGACCTTACAGGAAAATGTTCTGAGAAGGAGACCTGTGGGGGTATGAAATAATTTGAAATCCCTGAACAGAAAGATTTTAAGCCAGGCAAAACAGAACATCAGCAAATATTCTGGTGATAACTCTCACAAGAGCAAGAAAATTGCCTGGACAGTCTAACTGGTTTCTTCTCATCCTAAATTTTTTAATTTTAATTTCTGCTTCCTGATGCATGATAGCTTCAACAGGGTAAGTCCCTTTAATAATGAGTGGGATGTTGTGGTTCATTTATCTTTGGCACGTCCATTATCATTTCTTCTGCAGTAAATGTCCATGCACTGTGACAAACACACTAAAAATCCATTGTACCCACAAGCACACCTGCCCTGGCTGCCACTGCAATGAGAGTCTGTCTAGACTCAGCATTACCTCCAGACCAGACCTAGTCCTAGCTGAGGCTCAGGATATAATGGTACCCTGAATTTATACATACGGGACACTGCAGTAGATACTCATTTTGCTTGTTTAAATTATATTTTAGCATCTGATCATGAAGGAACAAAAGCTGTTGATATGTTGTCTGTTTGCTGAGTGCTTGGCCTCTAAAAAGACGTTCATGTGTCTGTTGTGCTAGAAGGCATTTGGGTGTGTGAAAGCAGTTGTATCACCAGAGTCTCTGTTGGAAAATTGGGAAAGATATTCCCAAGGAGTGAGAAAATTAAGCCAGAGAGACATTCAGGTGAAATGTAGTTCTCAAGGAGATTTTCTGTCCAGCAGTTGCAATGTAAATGGGGGACTTTCTAGCATTGCCCAATTAACATGACATGGAAGTAAAGAGATGGAGTTCTAAGGGAGACACCAAACTCTTTATGAACCTGGGTCCATTTCAGGAAATTCTTTGTCCAAAAAAGACACAGTTTTTGAAAGTATTCACACTGAAATGCTGTTCCACATAAAATGTTTCAATTCAGGAAATGCCAAAGCAATTCATGTCAGTATTTTTTTAAGAAATATTTTTACTTTTGTTTCAAAACATTTTTTTTTAAAATTAAAAAATCGATTACAGTGAAAAGAAAAAAAAAGTTAAATAAAAGGACCCCTAAATACTCTCAGGACATAAAAAGATGTTTATTTTTGAAACGAAAAAATTCCTGCAAGTTGACCCCAAATTAAGTTGGTTTTTATGATTTTTTTTTGCCTTGCTGGAAATCCTGAACACATTTCATAACAGACCTGCCCAGGATTTTCTCTTGGATTTCTTTTAGGCCACTGAACAGAAAAAAATAGAAAAAAAAAAAAATATTCAGTCTCTGCTGTGGAATGTTTTTCAGGGAACAGACTTGCCCTCTTTGGGGATGACATTGCATCTCTTTCTTATCTCTATGACTAACTTCCAGACACTCAAATTGCCTTCTAACATATGGAAGATGTATGGGCAGGATTTTTTGTACAAGCCAGACTGCAGCAGATGGGTGACAAATACAGCACTCTGTCTTTGATTTAACAAAAATAATCTACTTCACATTCATGGAGACTGCATGGTTTTCCCATGAAGTTTCTATGCAGACTGACTTCTCTAAGGGCTCTGCTTAAATTTCAAATAATTTGTAACTTGATTATGCTAATTTTTTCTTCAGTCAGGGAAAATATAGTATATTTGAAGCCCATTTCCTCTCCTTCCACCAGCTCTATGACATTTTGTGTTTTTGCAGAGCAGAAGTTTAAGACTAGAGTCTTAAAACCAAAGAAAAAATTCAGCTTATCCGGTTTCTGGCAGAGCCAGAAAGTCAGGCATGGAGAATATCCCAGGCTGGTTCACAAAGGACTCATGTCCCCCACACAGAGCAGGGGATGTGAATGCTGGACCTTCTCACATGGACAACCATCTCTTCACCCAAGGACGGCTCCTCATGTGCTCCAGCTCTTGAGACAGTCCCATAGTTCAGCTCCTTGGCCCATGCAGCATTGTGCCTATCCTGTGATTGTGGTGGTCACAGAAACACTTGTGTGTCAGTCACACGATAGTAACAAATCTGATGTGCTTCTGTCACGTGGGACATGACACCGAGTTTCACATATTCATAGGTGTGAGAGGCACTGAGAGGCCCATAACCCACATCTGTCTGAAGAGCCATATGGTCCTGGCCCCCGAAATTCAGTTACAAATGCCTGTAAGATGTGTATAAGCCAAGGGCAATGAAAGTCTTTCAAGCTCAAGTTACATGTGGTCACTCTAAATCCTAATTTCATGGCATTTTTTTTCTCTCTTTACTGTGGCTGTTCTCACACCCGAGTGGTGAGACAAAATACTTTTCAAGATGGGTGGAAAAAAGAGGGGTAAAAAAGGTAAAATAAAGGAAGATGATGGTCAAATTTATCCACCTGTGCTGGGAGTGTGCATCATGCAAGGACCCTTAGGCTGAAGGAATTTTTTCCCCTCTCTCAAATGAGGATGTGTGGGGCACAAGTGGAAGAGCAAGGCTGAGCTCATCTCTGATCACTCTTGCTGGTGCTGTCAGCATTGCGGAGCCAACCCATTTCACAAAATGAGCCTTTTCCACTGTGGTGCCCTCTGTGTTTTATGGGTCTGTCCCCTCCCACACTGGTGCACTCTTGGTTTTCAGGCTCCCTGGTTCAGCCACACACATTTCTGCACAGAGCAAGGTCAGGGAGGATCTCACTAAACACACTGAGGGCTTTTTTGTTCATTTTGTATTGTTGTTGTTTTGTTTAATTTTCTGTGCTAGGCTATGCTGAAGGAGCAGGCAGATGGACTGCAGCTCTGCTCTGTACACCAGGTGGCCTCAGTGGTATGTGCTTCAGCCCTATTACCTCAAGGTGCAACCATCACTCCTGCCGATACCCTTTTTGTTTGCCATGATCTGAGCACGCTTAGACTGCAGTGAAACAGAGCCAACAATCATGCAACAGGAGAAAATACAGGAGATAAAACACATGCATGGATGAGATTGATATCAGAAGGCATCTGTTAAACACACATAATATTTATATGAAACAGCTCTGCAGACAATGAGTACTGCTGTGTTGTAGCTACCTGGAGGGGCAGAGAGTTGTTATCCTCTTACTTAGAATAAAGTTCTTAAAAAATAAAAGCCTCAGCCACAGGAAAGCATTTTTCATGTTGCCACATAATGATTTATTCATTAAGGAGGAGATGCAAGAACCAACAGGTGACTGATAAACTGACTGCACGGGAAACTGCATTGAGTCTCAGTGAGAGGTTGATTGCTCACATGGAGGAAAGCTACTGGTGGAATTTCTCCTCTCACTGAACTGATTTAATATGTACACAAAGCAGGAATACACTGATGAAATTTGCTGGCGACATGAAGTTAGAGGACGCTATCAATGCAATGGAAAACTGTGAGTCACAGAAACTTGGCAAGGTTCAGTCGTACAATATGTAGGTTGTCCACCCATGGTGGCAGTCATCTGACTAAATCTAAATTTCTGTGGAGGAGTTACTCACCGTGAATTCTCTTTACTGTCAGCAGTGACAAAAGCACTTTAAACATACTATCTGTGTTTTCTTAAAATAGATACCTAAGGTACATTTAAAGGACGTTGCGCTAAGTGCAGCTATCACTCACTCTTGATGGTAAGGGCTTCATAAGGAGTCCAAGTCATCTGCAGATGCATGAACTGTTCTCATTTAGATATTGTAAAATGAATCACATTTGGCTTTAGAGGAAAATAATAGATCCTCTGCAAGCTGGTGCCATGGCCATGGGGTGGGATAGAAGAGGGGCAGCATGGAGACCTCTGATCTGATTTTCAGGTTAGAAAATAAATAAAAAATTAGAAGGTTAACTGCGATCCTGGGATTGTTCAGTCAATGTATTTCCTGTACTGAAATTCTTGCTATGAGACAGAAATAAATAGTGCCCAAATTTTAACAGGAGCAAATACTAAGCACATTCGTGATGATGAACATGCAATGACCACCACTTCAGAAAGGACAGAGCTAGTTTAGCCAGCTGGCACATGGCTTGAGACACAACTCCAGATGAACTGGTGGATATAATATGATCAAAGTTGGAGAATCTGACTGGGGAGTATCAGTCAGGGCAAGATTAATTGAGTTGCTCGTCATGAGGCATTCACTGCTGGAGCACAGGGAAGGGAAGACAAGGCAAGGCAAGGCCAGGCAAGGCAAGGCAAGGCAAAGCTGTGGGGCAGTATAAGATTTCTTTAAGAAAATTAGTCCTCAACCTGTGAATCACCCTTCACATTGTCTCTTGCTTTCCTCAGTCCTATAAAACCAGGTACCATGTTTTCACTGGTTTTGAGCTGTCTCCCCACACACCATGCAAGCTGCATCTCTCCTTAGTATTGCCTCCTCTCCTGCCATGCCTACAGTGACCTGGTTAAGCAGTGTCCAAGACCCTAAGCCTTCCCATTCCTTGTACACTTTGCCAAGGTTTGGTAAAAGGCTTCCAATCCCCAGGGGTCAATGCCTCATCCTGTACATTGACTTTTCTGCTCCTTTTTTCCCTTCCTTATTTAATCTTCCACAAATGGGAGAGGAACTGGAATGTTGAGCTATCAGAAGAGCCATCAGAATTGCAACTGCTTGCCATGATGGAGGGATGCATGACTGGAGAGACAGAGAAATCACAGAGAGATCTGAGAGAGGGAGGGAATGAGGAAGTTAAATTATCAACACCTAGAATTAAACCATCAGTCAACAGAGCTTAATTGCAATGGGAAGCAAGGCAGGACTGTGCAGTACTTAATGTATTCAATTACAGCAGAAGAAAAACTTTACTTTCAGGAACTAGTTGGTGGCCACATAAGTCAGGCTGCCCAGAGAGATTGTGGCTGCCCCATCCTTGTCAGTGCTCAAGGCCAGATTGGACAGGGCTTGGAGCAATCTGGTCTAGTGGAAGGTGTCCCTGCCCATGGCAGGGGATTGGAATGAGATAGTCTTAAATGTTCCTTCCAACCCAAAAATTTCTGTGATTCTGAGTTGGTTAAAACCCGTCAAACAATTGAAACTCTTTCTCCCTAGCTTTTGTAAAGGAGAAACACAATCCTCTACTCTACCTGAGCCCTTTGCACATTGCCCACAGGGTGACATTACAGAGGACAGATGGACAGACTACCTCAGGACATCCCTTATCACCCCTCACCTTTGACCAGGGGTCACATAAGCCACCAAAGAGCTTCTAATGGGACAAAGTTCAGGAAGGGTTTGGCAAAAGGTGAATTAATTCCATGTGTGTTTTAAGAAACCAGTGGAATGTAGGAAAGGAAAGAGGCATTGTTTGAAGGTGACAAAGTTATTTGTGGAAGGTGGTGAGGTATGTTGGTGAGTTAAAGTACAGACATGCAGTTCAAGAGTTAGACCAGAGACCAAGGCAAAGGCCTGGCAAGGACATGGTGATTCAGATACTGGGCAATGGGGAGAAGCATTTGTCAGTGTTGTAAACTAAGAATATTTTTTTTCCTCCTACAATGCTTAATTGATCTCTGGAACTCACTACTATAAAGTATTACAGGGCATGCAATTTTGCAGGAGGAGAGTATATTTGGGAATACTCTGAGTTATCTCACAGAGGATAGATGCATAAGGGAAATACAATAAAACACAAAGTCTCATACTTCAGGGTATACAATCATCATGGCTGACAGTTTTATAAGACAAAATTAGTCCATAATTCCTCAAAGGGAATTCTTGTGTCTTCCTCTGAGGCACTCTTGAAGGAAGGATACTGGATTAAAAGTCTTGCTAATTGTATCCAGCGTGACTCTTCCTATATCTTAGCAAATATTTTCTATTTCTGACTCATATGATATGGGAAAAAAAATCATATCTCCAGCAGGTTACATAAATTTCAATACTAACAGAAGTTTAATTTCTATGAATGGCATTCTTGGGAAAAGCAGAAAGATACAAACAAAAGCAATGCACTGGCTGTTTTGCAGGGGTATCCTACCTGCAGAAATCTTGTGGAAGTGCAGTGGTTGGCATTCAGTGAATGTCTCCAATAAAATCACTGCCTTAATTACAGGGCCCCCTGAGACTTTTTCCACTGAAGCCCATTTGGCTATGTAGCATATGTGCAGATCTACAGGATTTCTTTTTCCTGTCTGTATTTTTTTTTTTTGTTTGTTTTGTTTTTAAATTTTATTTGAAAATCTATAATTAAAGACTATAAATCGCAGAATGCAAGTTAATGTTAAGGGAACTGAGTTAGAGGTCAACACATCTCAAGGTTCATAGGGCATCCAACTTCCCTGGGGAGTCCATTGGGTGCTGTTAAGTGGCTCTTTGGTACCTGGGTTTTTAGCTGCCTTAGGTCATACACATTCACAGAAAAGATGAAGGGAACCACATTGGATTAGCCTGTGAGATTCCTGTGATTTAGGGAAAGAAAGTAAGATCTTCAGCTGGTATCTTGCATGAGAGCTCCTGAATTCTGTGGCTGTGCCAGTTAATAGAGTGAAACGTCTGAAGAGGAAAAGAATAATTATTCTTCTGGATGGTAGGAGCATATGATGGAATTCCCCATCCTCTGATAAACATATCTACAAGCAAGTGATCAAATTGAAATACTTTTGGTTCATAAGCAGCTAATCTGCAAAGAAATCTCTCCCTTGTTCCTCCCATCGCCTTCACAACATTATTTTCATTTCTATCTAGATTTGTTTTCTTGTTAGTCTGTGGCCTCCCCCTAAGGATGTAACTGCAGATGGATGAATTATTTTATTTTATTAAATATTATTCTTGGCTTTTTGGAGACGTTTTTTGTTTTGCTTTAATGATTATTCCTTCTGGTGTTATTTCAGTTTTCAATTACAACTTGTGTGTGTATGTGTCTGGTACACTACCATTTTGTAAATGGATGTATGCACTTATTGTTAATTGATTTCCCAAATAAACCCAAATGCTTGCATTGAAATAATGTATTATATTTCTTGCATGCCACTGAGCTGGATGCCTTCCAGTTTGGCATCTACTGCTGCTTTGGAGGTGGGCATCTTTCTCTCCCTCCCATTACCCCTGGAGTGAACAGAGATGGTTATGTCAATTTTCTCTGCAGACCTCAGGGCACTGGCTGATGTCTCTGAATAAATGTGGTCAAAGTTGCACTTCTAAATGTGTATTTAGCCATCTAAACAAATGCTGGCTTTGGAGAAAAACCCCAAACAACAAAACACTGAACTCTCAACAACCCACAGAGACTCCAGTGAGGGTTTTTCTTCCCTGAAGTCAGGCCATTAGGAAGGATATTTTTGAAAAGCAACCATTGTTGCTCCTACCAAAATCAACATCTGCTTGAGAGTTATCTCAGAAATGAGAATTAATCAATAATTAGTCTTTTAGCCAGTTTTTTGCAGTTCCACGTTTTTTTGGGAGCTTTAGCTAGAAAACATAACTGAAGACCCTGACGGTGGGACAGTGCACTTCAGCAGGTTTCAGCAGGTCATCTAGTTCCTCTTTACACCAAAGAAGCATTTCAGCTGTTATTCATTCCACATATTATGGGTATTTATCTTAAGAGAAGATGAATCATTTCCTGGAGGTGCTTTTCTCTTTCTATGTGTCTCCTCTCCATTCAGGAAACCTTAAAAAAAGCTTAAGCAAGACTATAAACTGTAGATAGCTAAAATGGGTGAGATGAATCCCACTGTGCATTGAGAATCAATGACTGCTGATTCATTGAATTCTAAGTTTCAGATGCTGTCAGTTTGGAATTGTTTTGACAGTTTGGAATTTTGCTGCCATTTTTACAAACTCCCCCTCAAACAGCATTAAACTGGCCCAATGTGCTGGTGGATGTTTGGACGTTGGTGATGGGGTTTAGTTGCTCAATCACAGGCAACTTAGTGTTGTTTTAGACAGTGAGGGGTTTTGTGCCTGGTCTCCAGATGCCAGAATGAGTCAAGTTTCCCATAAGACACAGAAGGATGGGTTCTTGTTAGAGAGAGCCCAGAGGAACCCACGGAGATGCTGCAGGGCTGGAGCCCCTCTGCTCTGGAGCCAGCCTGGGAGAGCTGGGGGGGCTCACCTGGAGAAGAGAAGGCTCCAGGGACACCTGAGAGCCCCTTCCAGTGCCTAAAGGGG
>JAWWTY010000088.1:70165319-70192312 GCA_035222235.1 Margarornis squamiger | reverse complement strand
GAGCTCTGTCAGCCCTGTGGCCATGCCCACTGCCCTGGGGAGCCTGTTCAGTGCCTGACCACCCTCTGGGGGAAGAATCTTTTCCTGATATCCAACCTAAACCTCTCCTGACACACTTCCAGCTGTTCCTTCAGGTGCTGTCACTGGTCCCAGAGAGCAGAGATCAGTGCTTGCCCCTCTGATGTCCCCTGTGAGGAGGCTGCAGACCCCAATTAAGTCTGACCTCAGTCTCCTCTTCTCCAGACTGAACAAACCAAGCAACCTCAGACAACCCTTGTATAACTTGTATGACTAATGAGGGCAACAAAGCTTGGAAAAACACCTTAAAACATTTTTCCCCTATGCACCCTTTGTGTACAAGGTGAACCAAGATTCTTACCCTGGCATCAGGGCTTTGCCTTGCACTAGGAACCATCATAATCCTGTTAAATCTTGATGCTGTTCAAATAAAACACACAACAACCCAGGCTTTACATTGTAAACCTATAAACTCCTCCAATGATGCAGAAAATGCCCAGGAAACCTGTAATGACTCTGACAACTTAGGAGCCTGGGCTTTCTGCTCTGCTGAGAGATGGCCCCTCCAGAGGAATACGTGTGGGTATGCGTTCAACACTGAGTCACATGGACGAGGTCCAGCAGCTGAATCACCAGTACCAGCATCTGACATCTACCTACTCACTAGGTTTATCCAGGCTTAGCCAGGGATGTCTGCTGGGTACCTACACCAGCACAGCCGACCTGTTAGAGCACTCCTAGAGCTCACCCCCAGGAAATTAACTTTCAAGATTAAAATACCGGAATAATGGTTGAAGCCCTCAATATGCTCCAGAAATGGTAGTTTCCTTTTCAGTTCTCATGCTCTGTTGAGAATTGAGCCCTTTAAGGTTTTGTTTGTTTGTTAAAACAGGATGGACTGTTATATTCTTCTCTGGAGACCCTTTTACTTAGAGTTACAGATTGTGGAGAGATACTGTGCTACAGACCAACTGTGAAAGCTTATTGTGCCTATCTCACAGCAATAAATGCATCCCATGAATTGCAATTAAAGATGCAGTTGGGGAGTCTAGTTAAATGAATGGCAGTCCTCCAAATATGTTGGCTTTTACTTTAAGAAAGGGCAGAGGTGTTCTATATTTTGGCAGTGCTCATATGTCTCCTTGTGCCAAGAAGGAACCACTGAAGCTGGAGAGACTTTGCCTTAAAAAAGCTGTAATGGCTTAACATAGCAAACTGTCTTGTATCTGCTCACTATCCATTAAACCAGGCTTGAGACACAAGGTAATGTTCATCACCAGCAAATAACATAGACCTAAATTGTGTCTGTACTGGGGGCAAATTTAAATTTGAAATTGTGCTGTTAACTTGCTGTATGGTGTTTATCTTTGCAGGGTTCAGAGTTGGGTTGGTGTAAGAATTAAGGGCAATTTCCTGTTCCCTGTTTCAGAATGACTGGGGGGAAGGCAGTCTAAGGACAGTCTGCCTTTCACTCCTCATTTAACACTGCCTGATGCAGCTCATATTGTCTTGATTATGTGACAGCAAAAGCCCTACGTGACTTCCCAAATCCTTATTAAATTGGTGGTGTCTCAGTGCTGTAACTCTCCTTGTCCAGCAAAAAAAAAAAAAATGTTTTCAAAACTTCAGTGAGATGTCACCAGTTCAACCCAGGCTGCTTGAGTTTGCTCAGAGCCTGAAATGGTAGTTCTGTGCTGCACTCTTGGGCATTCATTTCAAAAAATGCCTTCAGGCTGGCACTGAAAAGTCAAAAGTTGATGAAGAGAGGACAGAGACATTGCACTAGAACATTTTAAAATTATGCAGAGTTTGCTTGTTTGTAATGGTGATATCAGGACACGGTAGTTTCAGAGTCCAGATGGAAAAATTTGGCTAAAAAGTCAAGGAAATCTCATAAAGAATTCTGATTTCACATCAAAAGCTGCATTTATTTTCCCAGCTAAGCTATTTCTGAAGGATACAAGAAGAGACAGATAATATAAGAAAAAAGGAGCTTGTTTAAAAAAAGGAAAATCCACTAATGCACATGTGTGTTTGCGTGTTATTAGTGCTGAAAAGAACTTTTACCCACAAGGGTCTAAATTCATCTACAAAAAAATGGAGACATCCAAGTAGATCTGTATGTATCCAGCCAGATCATATTTTTTCAACTAAAAAAACTCCAAAACCCAAAAAAACCCAACCCAAAACGACAAAAAAAATTAGCAATATTTTTCTGTAAATGTAAAGCTCTGGACTTCTTCCTACCCTCCTTCCAGTTTTCCCTTACTTCACAAAACCCAAACGCACCTTGTTCTGTGCCCACTTGAACAAGGCAGGGAGTTACTGGTTTCACACAGGCTCCATCCATCCATCCATCCATACATCCATCCATCCATCCATCCATCCATCCATCCATCCATCCATCCATCCATCCATCCATCCAGGCTCTACAACCAAACTCTTGCCTCTACCAGAATGCTTTCTTAGGTAATACATTTTTTTTCCCTTGGGGCTGTTTTGACTGGTGCTCAATCTGGCAGAAGTGTCCTCTTGGATTTGAAAAATACCTGACCTGCTCAAGTTTATAACCCTGTGTATACCATCCATCAGTATTTTAAGTGAAGTGGCTCCTGGAGGGGGGAGTGTGGGCTGGGTTGTTCCTGTGGGGTTGTGTGTGCTTGCTGCAGGTGAGGACCTGACTCCTTCCAGCAGCTGCTGCCATTATCTACTCAAATAACACCACAGCCTTTACATTGCTTTGTTTGCACATTTTTTGGTATTAAACTGTAAAACCCCCCCACCCAGCTGTGTTTGTCTTTCTTTTTCTCATGTTTCCTTTCCTCCAGTTTTCTTCTCAAAGTATATGCCAACTCTTTTTTATTTTTTTTATTCTTTCTCCCTCTTTTTTAATTCTTTTTATTTTTTACCCCCTGGGGCATGTATCCTTCTGTTTCATTGATGGATACAGAGCAATGCTACTTTCTCTTGACCCTTTCCCCCTCTCTTCTTTCCTCTTCTGCTGCTTTTTCTGCCCTTTTCTCCTTCCCTCCCTGGTTCTGCTCACCACCTTGTGAACATCCCCAGGCCTATCAACACCGCTGATGTAAAGGATTCTCCATGGGAAAAAGACATAAAGAATTAGATAAGCAGTGAATGTAACTTGCTGGCCAATATCCAGCTGTCAGGTTAACCACAAACTTGGTGTAAAAAGTACTTCCCACCTACAGGTTTCTGAGCCTCCTTTCAGGAGCATGCTCCTTGATGGTTCCTTGGACCATGGGGGTACAGTGTTTGCCGTATGGAGCAGAGCATCCCTCTGGTGGTTTAGTTTTCTTGGTTTTGGCTTAGGCCTTCCCTGGTAACAGGGTCATAGCTAGGGAAGTATTCCACACCATTCCTTTACGTAATCAGGTGTATATAAGACAAGAAGGGGAGGTTCTTCTTGCTTTCTTCCTTTTGGGTGCTTGGAGGACATCAGGTCTCAGTGTGTTGACCTCTCTCTTATCTGTATGAGCTGAGCCCTATCTGACAAACCATTGTCCAAAGCCCCATGGAGGTGAAGATTTCTGCTGTTTTCTTGAGGGGAGTTGGTGAGAGTTTATTGTGTTAGTTATCTTATTGAACTATTCCCTGAGTTTTGAGTTTGTATATCTGTTTTGTTTTACTTTTACCTGTTTTTGTCCTTTTTTCCCTTCCCTTTTCTCCCTTTTCCTTGTGGTTGTTTGGTATTCTTGTTCTGTATATTCATAGTGTTTAATTGTATATAACTGTAATATATGTGAATATAAATATGTATATATTTGCTACAAATTTTCTTTTGGTACTTTTTTTCCTCTTTTGGGAGGGGGGAATCTGTGTGGACAAAGGCTGGGTTTGGCAGGGAGCCAACCCAAACCTCCACAACCCCAAAAAGCCCATGAGTAGTCCCGTGGAAAGGTACATGGGGACAGCCCAAGATTATTTTTCACGTGTGTATGTGCAGAGCCAGAATCATTGCTGCAGGCTGGCTGAATCCAAATCATGGAGAATATCCAACTTCATGTGAGACTGTAGTTTACATCTTTCTTTCACAGTCCTCTTTCATTGATTGTACCTGAATGGAAGTGTTTTCAGAGTGAAAGCCAACTCACAGGGCCCCAGCTGCCTCAAAGTTTGACATCTGGGCTGAGGAGGAGGGTGAGATGACAAAGCAATTACTTTTGATGTTTTCCTTACAGTGTTTCTCAAGTGGCTAAATTTCAACAAAATCTCTCCTCCTTTCCCAGGTGGTCACTGTTTAAAGTGCAGGTATAGAAGTGGGCAGGGCCTTTCTGGGCTACACAGTGCCAACACTTCCCATAGCTCAGGATTTATAGAATAGCACAAAGCATTCACAGAAAAAAAGAACGTTCTGCAGAAAGCACAAAGGCAAATCAGGGGTGCATACAGAACTGTAGAATCATAGAATGGTTTGGGTTGGACCTTAAAGATTATCTACATTCAACCTCCTGCCATGGGCAGGGACACCTTCCACTAGCCCAGTTGTCCCAAGTCCCATCTAACCTGGCCTTGAATGCTTCCAGGGATGGGGCAGCCACAGCTTCTCTGGGCAACCTGTGCTAGGGCTTCCCCACCCTCATAGCCAAGAAAACCTTGTCCTACCCTGCCCTCTGTCATTTTGAAGCCATTCCCCCAGTATAAAAGGTACAGGAATTGTGCTTTCTGATTCTGCTCTCAGGAACCTGAATAGACCGAAAATCTAATGAAGGTTGTACTTTTGATTACTTTTTCTAAGTCACAAATATCTTGCACAGAGTAGAAAACATCATCTTCAGGCAGAAGACCTTTCTGAAGGATCAACAAAGTTCAAAGGAAAAGAAACAAAGTGGCTGTTTCCTCAAACCTAAAGGTTTTGCTTTGAAACATGCAGTTATTGTTAAAGAACAAACAGGGAGCCCTCACAGGTTCGAAAGACATGTCTGCACTGTGGTCAAAGGTGGGATGGTACCTTGTGTGAGAATAACGGGGTTGATGTTGAAAACACTGCTACTACTGGAATTTGGTCGGATCCACATGAATCAGCCCCTTGGGGGTTCACCCAGCATTGTGGGCAAGATATGAACTCGCTGTTTGCCGTGTTACTGCTGCTCGAATGAGCTGATCTGAAGCAGTGGGTGCATTACTTGAGCTGCAATTACAGCTCATTTGCAGTGCAGTCATGCCAAGAGTTACCTGCATTGTTCAGGGCTGTGTCTTCTGTGGTGTGATAGTTACAATGATGTGCTGCAGACATAAACTCACAAGGGTATTTCAACTTTGGGTATCACCAATATAGCACACCACTAAGTCAGAACCAACACGTTCCAAACATTCCTCTTGCCCAAAGCCAAGTCCCTCTACTCAGCAGTAAGAACAAGGATTTTTAAGGACAAAATTTCAACATAGGAAAATTATTTAGGAGAGACCTGGGGTATTTACAGTGTAGAAAGAGGAAGGAACAAGACTGAGAGCACACTGAAAAATTAACCGTCTCAAAAGGTGAACCCTATTTTAAGGTAGCCTAATATTTCCAAAATTCCAATATAAGAGAACTGAAGGAGAGTGAAGTTGACATGAAAGAAGCAATACTGATACTATTTTAGAGCCTGACTTTGTGCACGCAATAGCCTCTGGCAAGATACAAAGGGCACAAAAATGTAAAAATAAAATAAATACTAGATGAGAAATTTATGACTCAGATGATTAATGAGGGGTGACAAAAGCATCTTTCTTTTTAAAGATGTATTAAGACAGCAACCAAATCTCATTAGTTGAGATAACTGGGACAGTGGGTAGTGCTGGGAGAGAGAGCTTTCTCCACAGTAGTGCATCTGAGTGGCTGAGCAGAGCTTTTCAGTAGCCAGAACTGTCATCCTGACACCTTTTCCATGCAATAAATATGCTGCAGATCCACAGATCTGATTTGTGGAGCTAGATGCAAGAGTCACTGGGTGAAATGTATGGCCTGCACTGTGAAATAGGTCAGACTATTGGTTTCTTCTGACCTTAAAACTCATAAATCACAGCACAGCAGTGAACATTTCCTTTGTAAAATGCAGAGTCCAGAACTATGAGAATTGTACAACCATAGGATCATAGAATGGTTTGGGTTAGAATGGATCTTGAAGCCCATCTTCTTCCAACTTCCCTAGCATGGACAAGGACACCTTCCACTATCCCAGGTTTCTCCAAGCCCCTTCCAACCTGGCCTTGTACACTTCCAGGGATGGGGCAGTCACAACTTCTGTGGGTAACTGGGCCAGGGCCTCACCACCCTCACAGACAAGAATTCTCTCCTAATGTCTAACCTAGATTTACTGTTTTTCAGCTCAAAGCCATTTTATTCTGTCCTGTCTCTCCATGTCCTTGTACAAAGGCCCTCTCCAGCTCTATTGGATCACCTTTAGGCATTTAAGTGCCTAAATCCAGGATCGTGGTGCTGATTCAGCCATTATTTAGCCTTGCAGGCAGTTACTTTACAAGGGCACCTTAGATTTTTATGGTTAATTTTTCCAGATGCCTGATTTTTTTTCTCACTCCCAATAAATTTCCAGAAATCAACATCAACCTTGGTTTTCTCCCATGAGATGCATGAGCCAATAAGTTTTCTCAGATTACATCCAAAACTGGGGTTTTTGACTTTTGCCATTTTTTACCACAGCAGAAGGGAAACCCTTCATTCAAACTACAGAACTCTGCACAAAGGGGATATCCATACCCAACCTTTTCCCTCCATGAGGGTGTCAAATCCCTGTTTCTGGCCTCTTAGGAAACTGCTGTAACCACTAGTCTGTAAAGTGGTGTAGGAAAGAATTCAAGATTCATAGTCAGACAGAACAAGGTTAGTTCAATTGACTTCCAGCAGTGTACAAGAGGAGCTGGATCTGCTGTCAAGGGTAGAAAATAATTGGAGTTTTAAAAGAAAACCACTAAGAATGGCCAAGCAGAAGTGGAAGATTTAGACAGATATTGTGTTACTGTTCATATGAACAGTATACTCTGTCTTGGACAGCAACAGGTTAGTGTTGGATCTCATCTCTATTCAAATCACAGTAAGTGGTATTTTGTCTCCTAAAACAGATTTTATTTTTTAAACCCGTAGAAAAACACAGAAAGTAACCAAATCAAAGACCCTGTTTAAAGTAAGGATCATTAAAATGCAATATTTGCTATTTAAATGTCTGTGACAGTAAGCCGATATCTATCTTTTTTCTCTAAATATAGTATTTTGTTTCCTGTTGAAGTCCAAAGATGGGTTTCTTGTTCAAATAACTATTTATTTGTACAATAAGCCAAATTACAATGTCAGCACTGAGCATCTCTCAAAATTTTTTTTAAATAAACGGCTGCTGTTATCATAAATGTTTCTCCACCCCTGACCAGATCCCAAAAATTTCCCCAGAAGCCAATGGGAACTTTTTCTTTAATACTCACATGTCTTGAATCAAATGCCTCAGAAAAAAAAGGGGTTTCTGAATGAACTGAAGTATTTAAAAAGTGCAGTTTCCTCTGGATTTTTGTCCTGCTTTCCTTCCACCCCTTTGGAATGACCTCAGCTTTCTGAACTCTTTCTGTCCCCCAAGTGCTGCCAAGGGGATGCAATCCCTGTGCACATCCCCAATTTCTGTCCTTCTGGGCACTCTCTAATCCTTTCTCTAAGAGGGATTAGAATTAGCAAGAAGCAGCACTTGTGGCTCTTGGAAATTCATATGCTGATCAGTGATGTGTAATTTCACAGATAAAGGCCAGATTCTGGCTAAAACTGAATGGAAAACTTCTGATTTCAATAAGAACTCTGGAATTTAATATATTTGAGAGCTTTCCCTTTCTGCCAAAGTTGATCTGGAGGTTTACAGGCTGTTGAAAGAGAATGTCAGGTAGCTGGACAGGCACAAAATATGATCACACAAGTCCTGTTTTTTCAGCTAAACACCACGAATAACTTTTGGAGACGAAAATTCAATGTACCTGGATTAATCTTATCTCTAGCAGTGATTTAGGAGCAATATACAGAATAATGTGCAGCATGAGTTATGTACTGGTGATGCACATCTAGAAACTTTTGCAGCATTATTAACTTCTAAACTTCTGATTTTGATAGCATCCTCCTCCACACAGCAGCAAATTCAAGTCAGCTAAAGAGATAAGCAGCTTATCTATTTTAAAGTTGCTTTTTTTCCCCCCCCCTCTTTTCTGCAGGTACTTCATCAGTTCAAAAGCTTAAGGAAAAAGGACATTCCTAGGAGAATTCACTTCGTGAGAGAAGGAAAGAGCAAAATGCAATCACAACTGATCCTCAGTGAATTGAATCTTTCCCCAACGGCTGTCACAAATAGGTACATGTACTTCTAGATTTGCTTCTTGGGATTCTTCTTTCTTATGCATCATATGCTAATTATCTCACCAGTCTCCCTGCAACATTTGATTTGGCATTTTTCCTTCTTCTTGCTTGTAGATTTACATCAGAGAAGAGGCAGGGTGAAATTATTAATGAAAAGGTATCAACAGGTGTCTTTCCAAAGGAAGGGAGCAGGACTGGTGTATGAAACAGATCCTGCTTTCAGGTTTCCTTTTAACGCACTTCCATTTAGTTCTGAACTCCACTAATTTCCATAGGCAAGAGGATAAAAGCAGTAACAAACATCTCATCTGGTTCTGAATTTCGCCCTTCAGACAGAATTATGTATCTGCTGTTCCTTTCTCTGTGTGTTTCTCTCAGGAGACAGACAGCATGGTGTTTGCTCGCTGCTCCTGGTTCTCTTTAGTGGCATCCCAAAAAGAGGATTCCTCAATGAGACGAGATATAGTGGGTAGGATTTCTTTGAGCAAAATCTCTAAGATCAGAAGCAGAGGAATGAGATGAATTAGTGGTGAACATGGTGGTGCCAGGTTAATGTTTGGACTCTGTGATCTTAGATGTCTTTTTCACCTTTAATGCCTCTGTGATTCTATGAATTATGACCTAACAAGAGCTATTTATCTGGGCTGATGTTTGCCCTGATGAAGCCCCCATCATGACCACTGAGCACCGGAGCAACAAGGAGAAACCATGAATGAGATATCAGCAATGGCACAAACAATTGAGAGGAAACAAAGGAAGAATCACAGAATATCCTGAATTGCGAAAGACCCACAAGAATCATCGAGTCCAATTCATGGCCCTGCTCAGAACAGCTCCAATAATTCCCCCATGTGCCTCAGAACATTGTCCAATCACTCCTTGAGCTCTGGCACACTTGTGGACTTGTCCACTTTGATGGGGAGCCTGTTCCAGTACCCTCTGGATGAAGAGAGTTTTCCTAATATTCAACATGAAATATGAGCTTTATTTCCCACTTGGTGTGTATGTACGTGCCTGTCTCATCTTGCATCTTGAGTAAATTAGTCTTAGTTGCTCAATAAAGGAAGGCATCACACAGCAGTAAGATGGATAGGGAAGATGGTTGTGAACAGAGGAGGATACACAAGAAGGTCAAGTCCAAGCTGATGAGCTGCTTGGGGAAAAAAATGAAGTTTTTTTCCATACTCAGTCAGTAGGCAGCTTTTCACCAGGCAGTGACAACACACAGGACAACACCCAAACTTCAGTAAATATAGCAACAGGGGTGGGTAGCTGTTAGGTGCTCACTGCTCTTCAGGTGTTGAAATGTGGGCTCACCAGTCTGTCTACAGTGCCCTGATTTTGAAAGCTCGGTATTTGAATGTTCATTGCTGGAAAAATAAACTCATTTTTAGTCTATTGCCTTTTTTTTTTTTTTTTTTTTTTTAATAATTTGGTCCTTAGCCCAGTATAAAGACAGGCATTCATTATGCAGTGCTTCAGTAGGTAGTTTCTCCAATTTCTTGTTTGGGAGGTTACCCTTTGCTTTCTGAACTAAAGATTCCCTTCAGGTTTTACCTGCTACAGTTTGCTACTTATGACTATCCCAAAACTTTTCATCAAAAGAATGTTTTTTATTAAAGAGGTATATTCATTGAACTGCATCCCCTATAAAAAAGAATCAAGAAAGTGAAAAGAAAAATGCACCTTTGAGAAAATGAAAATGTCAACTGTAAGTTCAAGTGGGTTTTTTATGTTATATTCTTAGCTGAGTATTTCTTAGCTTTTTTTAACTTTATTAGATTTTTTAAATTCCGCCCCGCCCCCCCCCAATTATCAGCTACAGCATAATAAGGGATTTTAGGTTTTTCTCTGCTCAAAAAAACCCTATAACAACCTGATCAAATCTTGCAATGAACCTATGGATTCAAAACAACCCAATTCTAATATAATTTGCATGAGTCCTCTATCACCCAAATGCTCCTGACAATTCAATGAACTTTGTCCTGCATTTCACCAGAATACTTATGAACCATATTGGGCACAGCAGAGCTGTTAATGAAACTGGAACTGTATAATTACAACACGCTCATCCTTGAAGATGCAGGCAGATGTGGGGAAGTGTACTCCATTTGTGTCATTGAAATACCAAATTACCTCTGTGCTAACTACATTTAAGTGGAAATACAGGAGGGGAAAAAAAATCTTCCTTGATAATGACAAGACAAAAATATCCATAAAAAGGAAATAAAGATGACATACTTCTTTTTCTGTGACATACATTTTTTACATGGCTTAGGGGCTTTGCTTCCTGAGAGTTTACGTCGTCAACTGTCAGGGCCCTTCCATGCATGATTTATGTACGCATAATAAAGACATCGTGGCTGAGGAACTGATCTGTGATTTCAAACAGCTTTGAAACTAACAGCAATAAAATATATAGCACATGAATAATATAGGCTTTAGTTAAAAAAGATCACATTTTGAAAAATGGGAGGCATATTTATTTTCGATTGCTTCATCTGCTCTTCCCCCCCGCCCCAGTCGAGTTGAATGACAGCTTTTAAGGGAGACAGGCCAAAGATTTCCAGTCTTTGGAATCTTTTTAGGGAGACAGGCCAAAGATTTCCAGTCTTTGGAATCTTTTAAGGCAGACAGCTCAAAGATTTCCAATCCAGGGGCCAGGCTGCGCACTGAGCATTGCAAGTGTCCCCCGGCTCCCACAGCAGCAACCTGGGAGTGCAGTGGGTAGTACAAACCCAGTGCAAGCCATCTAATTTCAGACTGTGGAGGTGTTGGAGCCTGAATTCAAATCAGCTCTTCCTAAAACACCATGAGACTTTCCCATACCATTTTTGCAGCAAGGATAGTGTGATACTAACACTGACTAGTATATTATTTTGCAGGAGTGTCAAGAGGCCATCAGCAGAGATCGCTGCGGGCACACTCACACCAGGCAGTGATGAGCAGCTCTGTGATGGCTCTCAAGCCATCAGTGAGTCTTGCTAAAACACATCTCACACAGCTCATTAACCTGTATGCTTTCTTGCCTTGCACAGCCAGCAGCACTCAGTCATGGACCTGGTTTTTCTGGTGCTGTTGTTGGTTGTTTGCAGCATGGGGCAAATGCACTTGGCAGAGAACACATCCCTACTCAAAATCTCTCTTCCTGATGACTGGATGAAAGGAACCTTTTCATTTTATTTGAGAAAATCAAGTTATAGAGATTCAGTAATTTGGATAGAATGCTGTAGGAAATCTGTGCTAACCAGTTCCCAATTCCTGCAGTCTTGTCCATGCTCATGATATTATCCATTTTATAATGACAGAACTTTATCAGGTGTCTAGGGAAATTTTACTGGTGCTGTGTTGCAGTCACATTTCCAAATTTGCCTCTGTTCGGGTTAATGAAATGAAATGGAAGATTAGGTCGTGCTTAATGACAACAAGAACATGACAAAGGTGCAAAGCCCTTCAGGAGTTGTCTCCAAATCTACATTAAAGTTCTCATTTGGCTCTGTAAGTGGTGAAGGCGGACAGAGGTTCTTCATAGCCTCAGAACCTATTTTAATTATCCCCTCCCTGGGTAATTATTAACAGGGGAGGACAGAACTGCCTGAAAGTGTAAATGCTAATGGGTTCCCCCGAGACCATGAGTCCAGAACATCAAGGAACAAATGATGGGCTAACAGCCTCTCCAACACATTGCTGCTGGCTTGGAGCTGGGATGCTGCCCTTGAGATGCCGATGATATTCCTCAATGACTTGAGGCCTAAACCACATGTCTTTATAAAAGCAAAGCTTCTCTTCTTGCACTGAAATATTCAAGGGGAAAGGAAATTGTGTTGCTAAAACTTGGGCTTTTGACACAGTTAAACGCTGTCAGAGCAGATAAGGAAGGGAAGGTGGAAAGGGGATCTGAAGGGTGTGGGAGCTGTGTCTTCACCACTGGTTAGGGTGTTGCATTTTAATAGCGGCTCTACAAGTGATTTATGAAATGAAGGTGGCTTCACAACAAACCAGAGAAGGGAAACCTGCTTATACTTGTGCCATGTCAAGGGCATGACAAAGCTTGTTAAAAAACCAAAAGCCCTTATAGAACTCAATGTGAATCTGTGCCTCAAAAAAAATCAGATCCTGAGGTGTTATCTCAGGTCTAGCACATCAGGGATTTGTTAGATTGTTATCTAAGGATATTATTCAAAATCATTCACCTCCCTGTTAGGTGTTCCAGGTGTCAGACAAAAACCACCTCTGAACGGGTTATGATGAACAGGCACTGATGTTAAAAATAATGCTTTTATTATTTTATTTATTTCAGTAACCTTTTTAAACCAGATTTTTTGTGCTTGGAGGGAATCTAGCACATAAGTGCCAGGGAAGAGGATGGAGTCAGGGGAATTGATTCTTCCACTTTCCCAGGTGTTTCCCCTGAGGTCCTCCCTCCAGCAGAAAACAGTCTGAGGAAAAACTTTTGCATGGAAGTGGCACTGGAATATAAGAACATTATTTCTTTGGTAGCCAGCTTGATCTGAAAGTAACTTAAAATGGGATTGTTCTGCCCAAGTTTTATGCATTGAGTACATCTTTCTTTCAGCTTTTCTGACTCACCACTTAAACTGAGAGCTGGCAGGTGTTCATTGCAGCTCTAACCTAGCTCTTCAGCCACCTGGTGAGGCTGGTCCTATCATTGTATTTCATCTTGTTGGCTGGAGGACCTTCTGAAGAGCCCCATGAAGTCAAGGGTAAAGCAAAGGCAGTAATTGGGAGCAAATTGCTCCCTGGCCACCCCATGGGAACATTGGGTCATTCACAGGTACATAAAAACAGGGGAATTTATGTTATATCAGGTGGGAACTTGAATTACCTCAGACTGGTGTGTAGGCATGTTTATCACCACATGGGCCACATCCTCTTCTCTGCATTTTATACAGGGAGGATGGTTTGCATTCTCCCACATGACCAAGCTCATGGGATTATCCCTAAGACATGGTTATTTCTAGAGAGAGAGTTGAGGGAAAGCTTCC
This sequence comes from Margarornis squamiger, assembly GCA_035222235.1. NCBI lineage: Eukaryota > Metazoa > Chordata > Aves > Passeriformes > Furnariidae > Margarornis > Margarornis squamiger. Next base: position 70,178,947 of record JAWWTY010000088.1, on the reverse strand, counting down.
ACAGGCTGCCTAGAGGAGGACTGATAAGGCAAAATGCTCTTAGAGGTTTATGAACAAGCAAAACCTGGTGCATTATTTTCTGGAATCTGTCTGTGTATGGGCTCTTTGGAGGTCAGTACAGAGAGAAACCAAACTAGCTCCAGAACCACCATCAGTATCTCGGCTAGTTAGTGCCCTGGCGTTAATCAATCTGCATTTATCACCATATTCCATTGGCTGTTGGGCTTTAGGGCCCCAAAATGGATGTGTTAGCATGTTGGAGACATGATCCTGGTGGTGGACAGGGTAAAAAAAACCTTGAGGGTCCTGTCCAACTCAGAATATTGTATGATTCCATGAACTGCTGCAAGGCAGTGGAGGAGAGAGAGCCTGTGTGTACAAAGACAGGAGAGGAGAGGGAGGGGATGACAGTGCCGGGGACTCATGCTCAGGGATGGACCCTGGTCCCTCCCAAGTCACACCAGACCGATTTAGGCAATGCTGCCTCTCCTGTGCTGCTGCTTCCCACAACAAAGACATAATGCTGCTGCTTTCTCCCCCTCTGTTTTCTGCAGCTGTCACCACCTCATGCCAATAGCCCAACATTAGGAGTGTTTTGAGCTAAAAAGCCCTGCTCGGATGATCATTCTTATCTCAGCTGAAAGGCTTTCAAAGCCCAGCTTAGCCAAAATATGTGATACACACCACAAGTCCAATCATCCTCCTTATAGTCATCTATGAAGAGTTGTTTTTTCAAACCAAGCTTTTCCATTATAATTTTCTTCCATTCTTGTTTCAGCTCACTAAACATTAACCACCATGACCTACTGCATAAACCCAAACCATATTAAACAGATTAGGTTTATAGCTAAATCCTAACACCCTATTTGGGGAATGGCTACAATGCTTGGCTGTTTCTACAGTTCTGTGGCTTGGGGTTTTTTTTGGACAAAGTTAAATCTTTACTTGACTGAAACATTTTGGATGTGTTTAACACCACACTGCTAAAGCAAAACACATAGACGGAACCAATCCATTTATTTAAGAACAGTGCTAAAAATTAAAACAAGAATAAACCTCAAACCTATCTGCAATATACATCCAGAACCTGTAAAAGAAACTGACAAGTTTTTATGAACTAGTTTATATTTATGTGCATTTATATTTTATTCTCATGGATTGTATTTATGTCATACGAATTGGCCTCTACCTCTCAATTTATATTGTGGCTCAACATAATCACATGCTTTCCCATGCATAAGAACCCACTACTCCTAACAGAGCTGCCAGCAAGCTGATGTAGAAAAGAACATTGCTGAATATCACAGTTTTAGTTTTCAAAGGAAAAGGCAATAAAAAGCAAGGAGTGGAGGGGTGTGTATGTGGGGAGGAAGCCCCGTAGGATGATACCAACTGACAAAAGGATAAATAACAGGTCTGAAAATTCAGATAAATCATCATGAACTAGGGGCATTCTGAGCAGTGGCTCCACAGCGTCAAGGCTGTGTCTCCCTATGCTTGGGGCTACTGGATGTTTTCATCAGTAATCCAGGATTAGATATAGAGTCACTGCTGCTAGAATTTACAGCTGATGAAGTTTGGTGGAAATATAAATAACTGCAGGGCCCATGTAAGCTAGATCACTGGTGAAGCTTGGATTATATGGGCAAAACTTGTTTTAACACAGCCGACAGCAATGCAGTCCATGCAGGAAAAAAGGATGTATATTTTGTTCCTATCACACAGTTGTGAGACTGCCTATGTAGGAAAGGGACAATCTTCCTGCAGGCAAAGAATGTGACGTATGCTTGTACAAGACAGGCCATGATGGGTGAGTAACCCAGCCTGAGCTTCTTCACCTTATGCTGAGATTCAGCATTCCTTGTTTTTCCAGGACATGTGGAGATCCCTGAATGGAGAGAGATGATTGCTGTGATGGCAGGAGGGAGATCTCAGGAGAGGTGGCTGACATTGTTCTGAGGGATATCTTCCAGCCCCTCACTACCAGCAGTGGAGCTGTGTTGTGTAAAACCTTTCGTGCCACAGACAAAAAACAGGGAAATGAGGATGAAAGACCTCAAGGCAAAGAAATTATGCCTTCATAGCAACACATGTGAAAGCATTTTAATTAGAATCTTAACTAGATGATACACTCACTGAACAAGGAACTTGATATAAATATGACAAGATGAATTCCTGAATGGGTATGAATGATACTGCTTAAAATGCTACAGTGCACAAAGAGTTAAAGTCTCTGCTGTAGGTAATTCCAGCATGTTTGGAACTGAGTCTTACCTGTGATCCAGGGGCCGAATTTTCAACAAAGACCTTGGAGAAGATGAGAATCTCTGTCTGACCACGAGTTCAGGGTAGGAGGTCTCCACCAAGAAATGAACTTTAATTTGGGTCTAGACAAGGCAAGCAAGTCTAGCTACCTTGTTGGTTGTTACAATCTGCATGTTTATGCAAGACCCTGAGTAATTTCATATTCCTGACACATCCCACTTCTGACTTCTCTCCACCTGTTTTTCCTCTACTTGCCTTAGTCATCTAAACTTACCTGAAAGCACAGCCCACACTACTACAGAATAAATGCTCCTATGGCTATTAGTCTGCAGAGCTGAGATGCATCTAAGTCTATAGGTATTTATGTGTGCAAAAAAATTCATGGTGAGTGAAATGGTAATGTTGCATGCATCCTAGTTCACTTTCTATTAAGAATATTAAAAAAAAAAAAGAAAAAAAAAAGATTGAAAAAAGGAGAAATCTCAGAAAAGTACCAGACAAAGAGGGCAGAAAATTCCTGAAAACAGGAAGAAGACGCCTTTCAAACTCATACTGCCTACTTGGACAAGAAGAAGATGGAGAAGTAATCTGACTACTGGGGAAATATTTGTGTGGAGAGAAGAACACATTTGGAAAAGGGCCCTTTCATCAGACAGAGGAGGACCAGTGTGATTTAGACTGAGGGAGATCACAAGCCAGAACAAACTGCTAAGGAAAGCAGCATGTTCTCTGTTTCACCCTTCCTGGAAAACCAAGGTTGGATGTCTTTCTGGAAGTGAATTTTCACTGGACATCAATTACTGCAATCAATCTTGGGAGCAGTCCAGTGAAACTTAATAATCTGTGACACAGGTGATATAGGCAAGATGATCCTTTGGCCTTAAAATCCCCATATCTCCGGGATGGTGATGAGCAGAGCCCTATATAGCAATAGAAACAGATCTGGAGTGTAAATGGTGGAGGGACAGAGCAATTACATCCAAGAGCTATGATGAGGAGTGCCATATCATTCATTTTTTACACCTAAATGTCAGCGGGATGTTAAGTACATGTTTTGGGACCATGAGGATGGTATAAAGTCTGTGTACATAGAGAAGATGCACATAAGCCTTCCTTCATTACCAGACTCCTTTGACAATCTCTCCTTTCCATACTTGGAGCTCTGGAGAAGGAATGTGCTCTGTCCAAACAGCAATTACATTAAGCAAGGACAAGGTATTGTGCAGCACTAGTAATTCCCTTTTAGTTCAGTTTGTGTCTTGCTGTGTTTTTGTCAATTAGGTATTTCACTAGTGGAAGAACCCATTTTATCAAGCCTTCTCTCAGCTCATGGTTTACTGTACATATTGTTGGTTTACAACATGGTTGTTTTATTGCTGAATTTTCTGGTGGGATGTTACTTGATTTTAGTAACGAATCCCAGCCTGATTATTTATTTATGTATTTATTTATTTATTTGGTTAGTTAGTTAATTCTTTCAAGGAGCTTCACAAGAATTATGTGTCACAGAGAGGTATCTTGGCTAATTCACGGAAGTAGATTGCAAGAGCAGGAAACCTCAGCACGTGAATTAAATTTTGTAAGAGAGACACAAAGTGCAGTATGTTATCGTCATGGTAGAGGTCTGTACTGAGACAAAGAACTGCAGGCAATGCCATCCCATCCCGTGGAGACTGCAGCAGGTCAACTGTCTGGGCTGACAGCTGAAGTTGCAAGATATTAATCACAAACCCTATGATGATTTGGGCTGAAGGGACCTTAAAGGTCATCTGGCTCAACCCCCTGCTGTGGGGGAAAGATACTCCATCACTCTGAACAGCTCCATGGCCTTCTCTGGATTGATGGGCTCTTTCCAGCATCTTCACATCCGTCTGATGTTGTTCCCCAGAGCTCGAGGCAGCACTCCAGGTGGGGACTCACCTGAGGGGACAGAGGGACAGAATCCTCCCCTCTCCTGCTGCCCCACACTGTGCAGTAAGCCCAGCATTCAGGGTGTTTCTGGGCTGCAAGTGCACATTGCCAGGTGATGCTGAGCTTCCCATCCACCAGCACCCCACCCCATGGCTACTCTCAATCCATTCTCCAGCCAGTTTATATTTGTTATTTATCATGAATAAATAATTTTCACTTGTAAACAAAAAAAAAAAATCATCTATAAGGAAGGTAAACTGTATTGTGTTAGGAAACTGAGGCACATAGCAAAGGGAGTTGCTATTGCTGAGGTGTCTTAGTAGACTAGTGGCATTCACAAGCAAACAGTAAAGATTTCCTTGAGAAAAGATGAAGTACCACCCAATCCCTAGCAGAAAAAAGTGTCATTTGTCCCAAAGCAGGGAAATCCTTCCTTGTCTGCAGCTAACTGGGGGGACTGAAATGAGTGATGCAATCAATAAACACAAGATACTTCCTCTGCTCTTTAAGATATACCCAGAATACTACTTTGAACCCAGATCTTGATCTGGAAAAGTTGTCAGTAATCAAGAGAGACAGATCCACTGCCAGCCTACTAGCTAAATTTTTAGAAAAACATATCTTTCTTTGAATATTAAATGAATCTTATTCTTTCTGAGGTAATTTCTTATCTGAAAATGAGTGCTACCTTATTACTCGTGCTTATTCCATGCTGGGACAACTCTTACTTCTTTGGGTATGAGAGGGTTAATGTGTACATGAATGCTAGATGTGCTGCATAAGTAAAGTCTTATCTGAAATGCTAAATTGTCTTTGTCACTTGGAACCTCTCTGAACTTCGTAACTAAAAAGGGAGGAAAAGAAAACAGAAGAGGAGGAAGGGACGAAAAGAAAACTCCAGGGGTTTTTTAGTTCTTTGTTGCAAAGTACCAATTATTTCTGAATTAGATGAATTTTTGGTGAGAGAAAACACTGCTGATATTTTTCTGAGGATATTTGACATTTATCCTTGCAAGATGAAGGTCAAACACTGTGCAGGCAACACTTCCCTCTCCATCCATCACCAGACACTGAGCATTCAGGCACATCTCTGCTTCCAGAACTGACTTCTCAGAGCTCAAATGTGGAGACCAAACCCTGCTACAACTCAAACACTCCAGCTCTTCCTGGACATGGAGCTTTGTGTAACACAAAACTTACATCCCTGCAGTGTGATTTCCCTGTCAGCGTTTTCTCACACACTAAAAAAGCCTGGAATGACGAGCTATGGCAGCACCACCTCCTAAAACATGTCATATTATCGTCTTTCTCCACCCTGAATGTTCCCCAGTCACACAAGTGAGCATTTGTCCTGGTTTGTCAAGGCAGCAGCAGAAGCCTCCAATGTACTTCTGACATTGACCAAAGCTAGATATCCTCCAGATGGTAAAAAATACTCTTCACAGACCTTAGAGGCACTGATGTGGTACTATACCAGCTGACACCAGCTGTTGGTTACCTAAACCTGGTGATTTTTATTTTCTTTAATGTACATCAGCTGCAGAGCTTATCATATATAACAGTTACAACTGTCTAATATCTGCATCCTCCTCCAAATCAGGATTTGTTCTCAATACCAATCTATGATGCTGCAAATAAATTATATCAGACATTAGGATATTTGTGTTGACCCTTTAAAATGCATTCACAGAAACCCTCAGAGTACCACATAAGGTTTAGATGAACAATTTCACTTAGAAGTATCATTCCTGTGCATATATTTGTGAGAGGTTTTTTTATTTACCGAGCTAAATCAGGAAAAATAACTATCCATCGTAATTTTTGTCTTTAGAAGCAGTATAATATATGTCAAATCAAGCATGCAACTTATCCACCTTTCATAGCTTTCTTTGTGTCCTATAACTGCACAGCAGCTGCTTTGTCAAATGACCAAGAAATTAGACTTTGGCAAAACAGGGGTTTTCATCAGCATATGACCTTAAGATAACATTTACATTTCAGGAGATGCTGTTCCAGTCTGAACAGAACTGCAGGGTAAACTCACATCTCTGAATACTCATGGAGGCATCTGACAGAAAAGCTAATAAACGCACTAGATTAGTACAGTTTTATTTTCCATAAATCTGGGACATGCTCAGCAATGTCAAACTGGTTCCCGTGCCTTTAAATGAATAAATAAACCCGAGCTTACTCTGAAGCTCAGAAGTGAGGTGGAATTCATTTAGCTCATTAACATTTAAATGATAGATGGACAGGGTAAACTCTTTTCTTTTGAGTCAGAGGACAGACAATTTGGAGGGGAGAGCAATAGCGTTACGTGAATGTGGGCTCCCAGGCTTAGACGATTGGATTCAGATGTTTGCAAGGAAATTATTTGCTCCAAAAGGGCTCTTTGGTTACTAACAGGTATAGCAATCATATTTAAAATGTTTTTACTCACAGTCAGGCTCCTATGTCTTCAGTCACATAGGATTTACTGGAGGGCTTATCCTTGGGCTGCTCTTGTTGAGTGCAGAGAATTCAGGTCGGTGTTTTCAGAGGGTTAGGCTGCCAAGACATACAGAGTGAAAAACAACATGTTCAGAGGGGAAATATTTTGATTTTGCCATTTTGGCTATAATTTATTTCCCACTTTTGCAGTAGGCCATTATTTGCCTCTGCTTGCTGAGGAGAAATTTGAAAGGGAGAGAGGTAACAGGTAGGTTTTTAGTTTCTTCATTTATTGGATGAGAAAAAAGAGGTACTTGGGTAGCTGAGAAGAAGGTTAGATCTTTCTATTTGGCCCAGGATGAGTGGAGAGAAACATTTCACTATTTTATAAAGTAATTTATTTATTCATCGGCCAAGTTCTGATGAGAAGAAGGATTAAAACGCTAATTATTCATATTTGTCATATGTAAAAGAGATAAAAAAGGCACCCCAAAACAGAGGAGAGAATAGGAGATTCTTATGTGATTCTTATGCTGCAAATTCATAAATGACTTGCTTTTTTTTTTGGTTTTCTTGTAACCTTGAAGCTTGCTGTAAATTCAAGTGAGAGCTATGGGTAACTTTGATGTGTACAGGGTTGTGATGATGTTTTTACGCTGTTATCAGAACCAAGTGGTGACATGATGAGAACCATGGAGGTACTTGTGGGAATAAGGCATGCCTTATAACTCTTCTTCATAATAACACTTCTTACTAACAAAAGAGCTCTTAAACAAATTGCCTCACTTGTAACTTTACTCAACCCAGTCAGTGTTAGTGGCCATCAGAGCGGTGATGCACTCTTAATTATGTCTACCAGACGGTAGGACAAGTGTTTTTCAATTCTTTACATCAGAAGCCTGGTGCTCTGTCTAGATCTAGCTTTTTCTCATTCTTGCTGGCGGTTTCATATGCTTCCCCACACTTTGAGGTGAGGTGAGATGAATATAGTCTGAAGTCCTGAGCTCTGAGCACACCCTCTTCTACTTCCTAGATTTCCCTTCAAGTGGGAAAAATACAAAAAGGAAGTATTTCTTGTACTTTTTTTTTTCCTGCCTGGGAACAAGTCTTGCACCACCATACCTTATAAAAAAATATATAACAGATAGAACAAGATGCATCCTGTATCCTGGACATTCATTGAACTCTGCCTTGAAACATGCAGAATCCAAACCCATGAATGGTGCTCTGCTCCCTCATACACCTAGGCACCTACTTTGAGCTAAAAGCTGGGTCAACCATTTGCACAGAGGGAGCTTCTGTGCTGAAAAGGGGAGATGTGTGGGTACCATTGCTAGGAACCAGTGCAGGTCTTGCAAAGTGAGTGGTGACATTGGGAGCCTCATCTCTGGGACTACAAACACAGTTTTAATCTTTTTTTTTACTGCTTTCAAGGAATCCAAAGCTTTCTCATTTTAGATTTGGGAGTATGAGAATTGTTAAGAAGAGGCAGAAAGGTGGAAGGGTGATTGTAGGACAATGAAAACAATAGGATGATCCTTAATTACCTTATTTTGGTGAAAGAAATAACTACAGCATGAACAGTAAGGAGGAATTTGAATGAAAAGGTTGAATAACTTGTCATCCTGAATACCAGAGGGTGTTATGTGAGCAGATTGATAGCGCTGGTGGCTCTGCAACAGTGACTATGGGGAATTAGCTGCAAAAAGGGCAGTAAAGTAGAATCACTGGGGTTGATTCAGTATTTCAGGTAGATTGGGTGTGTCAGCAGAAACCACCCCGGGAGAGTGTTTTATTTGACACCCAGCCCAGGAGGAGGACCAGAGCAGGAAGGGCTGCAGGGTTGGTTGGTGGTGCTTGTCTGGATGGTTCTGCAAAGAGGAACCTGACAGAGATTTGCAGGGGTGGAGGGAGATATGTGTCTTTTTCTCCTAAATAATATAAAAAAGAAAATAATCCCAGGTGAATTTTCCTTGCCTCAGGTATGGACTGTCTGACAGACTTGCCTGCTGCAGTGGAGTGTAAATAAAGTGTCTAAACTGAGTCCCTCTTTTTGAGTCCCCTTTTCTTGACAGTAACAGAGTTCCAAGAAGGTCACTTTATCCAAAGGGCTCAGGGTTTTTTTTTCCCCTTTCTTATTCTGAAACAACCTAAATTTCTTAACACAAGCAGAACACAGTGCCAACTGCATTGTTTTTGGGAAGGACTTTAAAGGGTGAGGTTGGGATTTCCAGGGGGGGAGGAAGTATTCTGAGAGGAGTTTGTTGAGGGTAGGTTTGTAAGTGGCTTGACTATTTGTGGACTAATCTGTTGGCATTTTATCTTTTTTCTTCTCCCTTCATTTGGGGAGTCTACAGCAGAACACAAATAAAATGAGATGAAAAAAGTATAAAAGTACATCTGTAGATTAGAGGAAACAGAGAGAGGACAGAGGGAGGGACTTTTGTTTCTACAGCACCACAGAATGAAAACATCTGTTTCCAGTTGACTCACATTCCTAAAGATGCACTAGTCCTTGATCAAACCCATCCAGTGGAACTTGCCTGACCTGTGGGGTTTATATCAAATATTATATAGCTAGCTCATGGGCAGCCATTCACTGGCCTAGTAGCTAACAGAGCTGAGGTATTGCTCTTTTTTTTTTTTTTTTTATTTTTTTTAATTTATTTTATTTTAAGGAGCCAGGCTGCATTTGGAAACCACAAATTACATTTCTCCACTGTCGACAATTGCAATAGTTCTTGTGGATGCCTCACTGAGCTCGGTTTGAACCTCAGCCACAGTGCTATTGCCTCTGTGTCCACCTTTCAGTCGCTGTTTATCAACCATCCATTCCTCTGATTCCCTGGCATAGCATCCTGGAATTAGGCAGGCATTCTGCACCTCACCGTGCTGCAAGTGCTTTTGTTTTTGTTGGCTTGGGAAAAGCTTCTGGTCTCAGTTTCTTTTAAAATATTTTGTGCTAAGGAGAGGAAAGGAAGCTGAGCTGGAGAGCCTGGGGGCTCCATTCATTGCTAAGCTTAACTTCTCCGGGTCAGCTGCCAGCAGCTACCAACACTGTGTGTCTTCCAGCATCTGGTGTTGGAGGGTGATTTCGTAAAGCCCTCCATCATGTGCCTCCCTCTACACCCAGGAGCTGTCCTCTTGATTTTAATGAGACTATTCAAATCATTCAGATTGAGGTGACAAATGAAAACAAAATGAAATATAGAGGTGTTTTCCTTTTTTATATGTCCCCCACAGGAGTGAATGACTTTGTTGATGCTGACAGGTCCCGAAGCCACAATATAGTTTCTTATATAAATTTTGAAAAACCCTCTTGTTCAGTTTCTGAGGAATGAACAAATGGGTTTCTAGGCATCAGTTTAAAGTTTGCTCCGTCATATTTACCATGGACCACACTCAGACTAGGATTACTCTAAGCAACATGTGGAAAGTGTAATTAAATTGCATATTACAAGCTGAGGTCTGGCAATACTTTTCAATTTAACTTGAGTAAAAAGTAAGTTTTTTTTTGGCCAGTAGACCAGTATCTCATCACCTTTTCTTGCACCCAGCACATATCCACAGGTGGATCAAATGGATACTACCTCCAGGAAAATATTCAAACTTGCACCCTGGGCACAAACTAAAATGCCTCAACTACTTCCCGGCCTTCTCTAGGATGTTCTTTGTGTAAATCCATTCTTAACCTCTGCATGTGGTGTTCCATAGCTGGAAAGACCTTCATATAAAAGTACAATTTTGGGGTCAGTCATTAAATCCCAAACATTGCAGATTGTGTGCTTGTGGTTGTGCATCAATTACCCTCTGACTCCCAGAAACATCCCCATTGCCTGGAGTGCAAAATGCTTTGACAGCTTAAGGTGCTTATGAGAGAAAATGTGGGAGGAGAAGGGCAAACAGAGAAGTGGCCCCAGGGTAGTCCACTTATCCTCCAGAGAGCACTGCACACTAGGACTTACTCCTGCTGGTCCAGAAGAGGTTATCTCGCATTTTCCTCTGGACAGAGTTGGTATAAGCAGTGTTATCACAGAGAGGTGACATGCCAAAAATACACAATGTTCATCTGCTCTTGACTATTGGAGCTCTGGGGCTGTGACAATTAGAGGCTGCTGCAATGTTGATATTACAGGATTTGTCTTCATTTCTGTAAAAAAGATTGCCCTGTGATGTGTGGATCTGGAAACAACTCTGACATGAACACCTCCTTTACTGTAAAGGATATGGACTCTGTATCCCATATTTCCTGCTGGGGATCTGGGGCAGCACCTCTTGGCTTTCTCATTCTGGTGAGAGTTTGTGAGCAGTGAAGGAAGGGAAAAAAGGCCTTACAAAAGACTCAGATCTGATCTGGAAGTGACTGAGACCTGTTAAGCACAGAGCCATTTTTAGACCTCTGCTGTATAAATATAGTTCTTGCCACCAGCACCTGCTCTACCAATAAAGTATCATCTGTGAGATGTCACTCACTGACATTCAGTGTCACATACAGAAGCAGGCCAAGCATTTGCCGAGCTGAGCATGTTCTCTACAGGGAGGAATACAGCTACAGATTATATGACCTGGATAACATTTGACAGGATTATGCCTCCATACATGTTTGCTCAGCACCTTATGCAGTGAAGTTGCCCCAGTTTGGAGCCACAGGACATTACTGTAACCTGAGTATTATTTATGTTGGCAACTGAGAGATAGATCATGGGTGAGGAAACAGAAAAATGAAGCACTGCCAGTGAATGAATTTGGGTGTTACATCCTTCATAGCACCAAGCATCTTAATATTAATGACACTGCACTGACCTATACACAGCAGAGGGAATCTGTCCCAGAAGCTTTATTTTTCATAAAGATCTTGATTTTCAGAGCTCACACTTATCTTTATACATCTTTGTGGCTCAGAATTGCTCTTTTCTGCATGAAAAATGCAGTTCAGTGAGCGATGGAAGGAATTTCCTCCAGGAGAGGAGAGAAGCAGCAGAGGAGGAGAGGAGGCATTGCAGTGCCCATACCTATCAGGTCACACTGCAGTGAAGGGACAACTGTTTACCCTTTAAACCCATTCAACTCTTTTCATTTCCCATGTGGAGAGAGAATTGCTCTTGCACCTTACAGTTTGGGTTTGCCTAGGGCAGTTTTGCTACTTCAATCAGACTTTGACAATTGCCTCTCCCAGCTCAACTGAGATACACCAGGGCACCCAGCTCGGGCTTAGGGTGGAGATCCCAGCAGCTGCCTGGAAATTCCCACACTGAGCTTGCGGGCTCCTGTGCTGCAATCACTGCAGGTATTTACCAGCATCACTGACGCTGGACCCTGCAAGTAACTGAGGTGAGCAGGCATGTGGAGGAGGCAATGCATCTGAAATCTCAGTTGCTAAAATCCCCCCTGGCCATGACACCACCATTTACCCCACACAGCCACTTGGTGGACTTGGGGTTATTAAGGGCACTGCTTTCCACTCTCAGCTTTCATAAAGTGCTATTGTGATTCTTGCTGCTTTTCAAAGCACCTCAGCTTATCTACTGAACTGTGGGCATGCAGCCTCCTTTCTCTTGCCTTTTGCTGTTCCCCCATCCCCTTAGCAAGCACCTGCAGTGGCTTTCAGCATGCATTCATCGTCTCTCTCCTGATTGCTGCATATATGTTCAAATTGCTATTTCCCAGCAGATGTGCCGCATAAAGGTACTGAATTCCCACCCTTCCGACCCCTCCCTTAGAGCTCTGAATCTGCTCTCACAGAAACACCAGCTTTATTGTAACAGAGCTCAGCACTGAAGCTTCATTCTCAGATTTGTCTGTCTTAAAACAGAAGATGTTATAAATTTTGGCAATGGTGAAGCAGTGAGTGTAACCTCCAAATCTCCCCTGTTCAGATCAGATGTAGCCTTCCTGCTGTAATCATTCCTCTCTCCCCCTCCTCCCCGCCCTTCTCTCTCTTTTTGGATATGTGTTTCTCTCTGACTGTGATTCTGCAGTGGCAGAAAAGGGTCAATCTATCTGTAAAAGATGGACTCAGCCAAGCTTTTCTAGCTCTTTCCTGCTGATGGCAATTATCCGGAGGTTGGCAGCGGTCCCAGAAACCTGCAGTTCCTGCAGTCCTGCTGCTGTGGGCCTGCTTCACAAAGCCAGCATCCTAAGAGGATCACTTGGTGTGATGCCCAGGAAATGACAAACAGAAAAGGTCACACGTACTCCAAAAAGATATACTGCTCGGCAAATTTAATTGACATTGTGCAGCTTTTAAAAACGTCCCTGCAGACATTCCAGCATTTAACAGATGCAAGCAAAGAACAGAAAAATAACAGGGCTTTAGAGAAAGGGCAGAAAAAAATACATTCTGTCCCCCCTAAAGAATTTTTTCATACCCCAGTAATATCCTTTCACATGGTCTATTGGATCAGGATAATTTTTCGTTACCCCTGGCCTGACCAGTGAAATCTGCCATCCCATCCCCCAGCTTTCCTTCCTTCCCTCACAGACACACTGCTGCTTTTTAAATCATTGAGCTTTCATTTCACAGGGTAACTGTCCTTTTTTTGTTTTGTTTTGTTTTTCTTTGCCTTGCATGTTTGTTAAAATATTGTACAAGGCACCAGCTTTCTGTCAGGGCCAGTGCTGTGCTCTGTGGAGGTTCACCATTGTGTCCTATGTTATCTAGCCAGAAGGAAAAAGTTCTGTTTGCATCAATGGGTTTTTATTTTAACAAAAAGTAACAGGAGATCTGTGGAAATTTAAGAAGGTGTCTGATATCTAACACTATGAGTAAGAGGTGGTGGGAAAGCAGGAGTGGCCAGAGTGAATTTAGAATGAAGGCAGGTGGTCCTGGTTCAGCAGGGTCTGCACTCAGCAAGGATTCAGCTCTGTGCATTTTAATTTTTTTATTTCAGACTCCTTTTGTTAAGAATAAATTTAAAATCAATTGGACTTTGTGGTTTTGTTTTTAATGTTCCCCACTTAAGTGGAAAACAGTGGGAGAAAAAAAAGAAGTATAGTATGACTACTGAAGATAGAGCAGACAT
>JAWWTY010000088.1:70116854-70161410 GCA_035222235.1 Margarornis squamiger | reverse complement strand
GGCTGGCCAGAGCAGTGGTGGCCAGAAGGATTTAAAAGCCATGTAGCTGTGGCATCTGGGGACATGGGTTAGTGGTGGAGTTGGCAGTGTTGGTGGACTGTTTGCAGCTGGTGATCTTAGAGAGCTTTTCCCAACACAAGTGATTCTGTGATTCTATGATTCTATGATATAACTTCCAGACACTCTTCCTGTCTGTGACTTTTATTGTCCGAGAACTCAGCACAGACTGTGAACAGCCTTCATGGGGAACCAGAAACACAATTTCCATATTTTTGAAATGTTTGAAATAAGAGTATTTTTCCTCTTATATATACGATCATCATAAATAAATCCAGGTGCCAACATTATACCCCTAGTGATCACAGCTCTATATTGCATCCTTAAGAGAGGGAAAGCCTCAATTTACCCTCTCCTTTTAATGCATATCTTACTGCCCTTGATCAGGAAATGCTTTGCCCTCACAGTTCTCACAACTCAGTTATTTAAAATATGGTTGTAGTCTCATTAATGACAAGAAGGGTCAGGACTTTCGTTTTATGTTTTGCTTCAAAGACTTGGGCATTCCAGTCTGCACAGAGCTTTGTAAAATAATTCTGGGACTTCTGTCAGGTTTGATTTATAACAACATATGTCAGATGTAATTACACCATCACTCTATCCATTCATTACCAGTGTTTCCCTCTGCAGTGCTCTGCACCAGGTCTCCAAGGGACAGAGTGACCTGAACTTGTTTTGCCAGTGAACAACAGGATTAAATGTCCTCATGCCATCATGTTTTGCAGATCAGTGACTACCCTAAAACTGAGAGGTATGGTCAGAGAGTACAAAGGTGCATAAAACAGAGATGCTAGAAATACCCTTGCTCAAGTGTGCTCCATAACCTGAATCACTACTAACCATCCCTGCTGAGAGTGCTTGAATCAGACCTGCCCCATGGATATATTCTTCTTATGTATATTTAACACATCCTTATCACCTCTGAGCTGCATTGTGTACTGCATCTAAGATCTTTGAGCCATGCTACATTATCCAGTAGCAGACAATTCATGGGGCTCTCAGTTTGGTATTATGCAAAAAAGATATTTCCCAACCCTTTTCTCTTCCCTACTTAAGGAATTTTCCACCAGTGTCAAAACACTGTTTTCTGATGAAAAGTAGAGGAGATACAGGCATAATTATGGAACTACTCTATTGCTTCTGATCAGCACTTGCTGGAATAATCAAACTCATAAAATCTTAGCTCTTTCTTCTGATAGTTTAAATTTGTAGTCAAACAGCAATGTTGGGTTTGGTTTGTTTTTCTGTTTTTGTTTTTTTTTTTTCTTTTACTTAGCTTGATTTGATCTCTCCTCAGATTTAGATTTCTCTACAGTCATAAATCCAAATAACTGTCAAGCTATCATGGCAGCAGGTTCATCATTGAGCAGTGACTGTAGTTCAGAGAATTTAATTAGCATTGGACAATGTTTGTGGGAGGGAAAAATCTTCCTAAAATCAAATTTCTTTTTTTCCCTCTGAAACATTTAATTCTCCTGCGAAGTTTCCTTTTGAGGCTAAACACCTGAATTAGAGCTCTAAATATTTGAATCCTAAATAGCATTTCGTACCTTGGACAAATTTCTGGTAATTTAATCCCAGGTAGGCATCATACAGTGTTGCAAATTTATAGAATACTTCAGGTTAGAATGGAACCCCTGAAGGTCATGTGTGCAATGTCTTGCTCTGAGCAAGTTATGCTTTAAAGTTAGATCCAGTACCTTGGGGTCTTGTTCAGCTGAGACTGGAAAATCTCTGAGGAAGGAGATCTGCATAACTGTTTCCATGTATAACCATGCTCTGAGTGAAAAAGGTTTCCTTATATCCAGTGGGTATTTCCCTTGCTGCATCTTGTGATTCCTCTCTGAGAAGAGCTTGGATCTCTCATTCCGATAAATCCTCTTTGGTAGTCAAAGACTGTGGTTAGATCCCACTTTAGTGTTTGCATTGCCTAAGCACTTCTGTTTGCATCTCTGCATGTAAACTACAGGGTCTCCAGTAGCAAGAGGAGAAAGTCGGGTTCCTGGAGTATGTAATTTCATTCTGGTTTTGGTTTTGTGTCATCCCATATACCCCAGTAATTAAAATGCCTTTGGGCAATACGTTGAAGTAACTACTCTAAATTTCCTCTTTTGAACAATCTGAATTATCATTATTTTATGCAAAAGGAAACAAGAAAGTCTGGGGTTGCTGTACATGGCAAGTCTGTTTACCCTTAGAGGTATGACACAGTAGAGATAAATGACACAGGAGCTGGACATCGATGATCCTTGTGGCTCCCTTCCAACTCAGGGTATTCTATGAAAAGTAAAATTATTGTTTCTTGTACAAAGAAAGAGTTGAACTCATGCCTTTCACACCCTGGTTATCAGATGAGTAGAGACATTTAGTCTATCCTACAAAACCTTTCTATATTGAAGAGGTTCAGCATCTAGTTCTGGGACACATACAAAGATGAAAACTAAAAATAAACCATGAACTATGTACATTTATGCAAAACAACTAGAAACATAAACCCCTGGATAAATGGAACGGCAAGAAATTCAAAACCAAGGGGAGGCTGAAGTTCTGGCACCAGGTTATGGAACTCCTCACCACAAGATGTCATTGGGGCCAAGAAATTAGTAAGATCTGCACAAACAACAGGAATATCCAGAATGATCAAGGAATGTACGACTTCATGTTTCAGGGTTAAGACCAATCTCTAACTTCACAGTTATGATTTAGGATGAAATGCTCAATGAGAACAAATTACCCAACATCTGCCTTCTACAGACTTAGGATACATTCCTGGCCCAGATGGTTGCTGGAGACTGGATGCTCACTAGCTAGACCATATGTCTGATCCAGTCTGGCACTTCTTACTTTGTTCTGGCTCCATTTTCTTTCCCCCCCTTTTCACCAGTGTTATAACCAGAGAAAAATAATTTGTTTTTCCTGCCGCGTTCCTCTTGCCCCCAGAAACCTAATTTTATGTACAGAAGAGTAGAGGCAACAGAAAGTAGAATTATCCTGTACCATGAATATCTCTGGAGATAGAATTCTTCACAAAAAGTGGCCATGGTCATTTTCCTCCTCTGTATCAGCCATTCTGCTTGCTCTCCAGTCAGGTATTACGAAATAGTACATTTACCACCATTTTCTGTGCACATCTGTGTAGTCTATCTCTGCCTTGATTTCCCTCACTGCAGTGGAAGTTCAGCTTGTGGGTTTCAGACCTCCAGCTGCGGATACACAACTCCACACTCTTGGAGAGAATGACAAGCACCCACAACATCATCCCTTTTCCTACTGCATCACCTATCACTCCCTCACTTTGTCTTTGTTTCTGGTAGGCTGCACAAAGCTCTGGGATAGATCACAGCTCCATAGTGCATGCACATTATTCTCACCCAATGTTCAGCACTATGTTAATTTTAGTACTCCCTGCTGTGGATTTAAATCACTGGGACAATTTTGCTTGCCATGTAACTTGAACTAAGTCTGTGAGAGAGCAGAATAGATTAATTGAGTATACTATTTTTATATCTTAAAGATCATTGTTCTTTCAAATATCACGAGTTCTAAATATGTAACCGAAGATGATTGATATGTCTATTTTCCATACAGAATAACACAACTTAATGGAGTCATAAGATTTCTGCCAACACATTATAGGATTTGAAGTCTAAGTAACTCTTAGATTACTGGCATCCATGTGTCCCACTGTAAGTGATCACATATCGTGGTGGCAGCTATGATATAAATCACAAGAGTATCTCTCTCTATCTGTCATTGCTATAACTAGGTTCCAGGAAAAGGAAAACATAATCTATCTCCAAGCAGGTGAAACCCACAGCACTTACATCCTGAGGTTTCAGGCCCAACAGTTTAATTGCAATAGCAATATTAGACCACACAATAATTTCTTCAAAACAGGAAAAAAAGGCTTGTTTTTTGCTTTTGAAGACACCCTGAAACACTAGCTCTGTCCACATCTGTCTCTGGCTGCTTGAGACTAACTCTGTGCTAGAACTATATAACTGTGTTGGTTCTTCATCATCAACTCTACTAGACAATGATTACATTCAGGAGGATAATCCATCTAAAGCTTGAGACTTTTAGGTTACCTGAGGTTTTAGACAATCTTATTCTTTCAGTAGTAGGATGGTGTTTTCACCAGTGCAGTTGAAGTCAAAAGCGTAGTTGAAGTCGAAGGATTTCTCAAACAAGAGAGGAGCAATCTCTACTTATGCAGCCCAGGTTTATTTAGGTTTACTCAGCAGCATCACAGGTAGTTGTTGCTCACAGTTATAGCTATACATCTCTTTTCCTGAACTGATAGCTATTCACCTAAAGTGGTGAATGAAACTGGTCTTATGTGGAAAAAGTACACAGTGTAAAGCTACAAGAAACTCCCTCAAAGAGCAAGTTTGTTATCTCTTGCTTCTACCACTCTACAAATGTTGACATATAATCAAAAGCCCAACATTTACAAATTTCAATCTGAGTTAAGGGCTCAAATCCAACAGCACTGGTTAAATAGCTCTACTCTTCACTCTCTTTGAGGCTGACATCATGAGACTCTCTGGTGTCTGAAGAAGTAGAGATCAAACTTCCACAGAAGAGCTGTGTACTGCCTTGTACTACTTCCACCACCGTGGCACATCCCCTGTTCACCCCTGTGCTCTGTGAAGAGTGTTCCTAAGGACAGAAGACCACATTCCTGACCACCACCCTGTAAGTAACACCACTAGAGGGGGAGCCTTGCCCAAAATGCCTTAAACTCTGACCCAGTTGCCAACAAACCCTGTGGGAGGAGAGAAGTCGCTCCAAAGAACACAAAAGCTATTTGAAAAGGATTCAGATGCTGATTTTGATGGAGAGAGAAGAGCCTGTCTCTGAATCACCTTAAATTGCAGACAACAATTTTAAGAATGGTTTAGCCACACTGTGTACTGTGTTCTGCTGGGAATGAAGCTCTCTGCTCATTGTGAGCTTGACACCCTCTGACTTGTTAGAAATTGTTTCCATGGACGAATCCATTTCAGGGCTCAAAATACAAACGTTCTCTGAATGAAGTGTCTGTGAATATTTCTACAGTAATTTCATATTTGGATTCAATAGCTGAAATGAATTACGAAACTCTCTACACCATCACATATTAAGAAGGAACTGTGAAATGCTGATAAGATGCTAAAATGAAGGCAAGGGGATTTAAAGGTCATTCTGCTGTACTTTTTTATGTGGTGAGGATTTTAGACTGAGCTAATTACCGTAGTACCTGAACACTTAATAGGCTGTGCTAAATTTGTTAGTGATCTTAGTAATAAGCCGAGAACACAGTCATCTCCAGGAGGTCTCCAAACATCTCCAACACAGAGGTGAAAGCTGGGCTAATGGGTCCAGTCTGTGTTGGTCTGGAAGATCCATGTTTAATTTCTAAAACAGATGACCTGTTGAGAGTTTTCTCCCCTCACTCATTAACTTCTCCGTTTAAACAGTTGAGTTCATGTGAGAAAGTGCGAGTCTAAGTGTGCACTGAGCACAGTTGATACAGCTGGGTCTCTGGGAAGTGCTGTGATACAAGGAACAATTCATTCCATGATTCCTAAGCTAGAAAAGTTGAGGGTGACCAATGTAAACGCATGAGGAGGACTTGGGTTTGAGAAAAAAGGACTAAATTCTTTTGCTTTTTTGTGTGTCTCTTCATTCACCTCATTTCATTCCATAAAGAAGATGTGAGCCTTTAGAAAATAAGTTAACTTAGGGGTGTGTGTGTGTGTATATATCTATATGTATATATAGATAAAGAAGCTACTGAAAGACAAAAACAACTAATTAATTGATTTTTTCCATCTTGATTTGTAACTACTAGTACAGTATTAGAGTAATATTCAACAGCAGACAATCTAATTTATAGAAAGAAATGCTTAGAAACTTTGAAATGGAATGTTCTGATACTTTTATTCACCAGGCTTAGAAGCTGGTCACAAACCCATAATATCTATTTTATTCTAAACTGTGGGATCAGCCATTCATGGAAGAAGGAATAACCATTTTGGGTATTTACACTAAGCCCTGTAGAGATACCTGTGTCTAAGTTATATCCTCACCAAGGTGCCCAGGGTGTTCACTATGGTCAGGTGAGGAAATATTTATCTTTGTTTCTCTTTCTCATGTTTCAGCATGAGATGCCACCCTCATGTGAGACCAGTATATGGATTTATGTGATAGTCTGGGGAAGTTTCCCCCACAAAAAAATAATGGAGGAGTTGTCTACAGACTCCCAGTTCCAACAGTTAGTCCTGTTGGCACCTGTTTATTTATTCATATGATGTAATATGTAATTATGAAAACTGTATGAATTGCACTGTAAGGGGCAAGGAGAAGTCACTTAAAATCAAAAAATGCTTCCTTCAGTATGCACCATGGCACATGGTTATTTTTTTCCCTTTTTTTTTTCTTTTTTTCTACATTTCTCCATCTATTAATCTTCATTACACTTCATATTGTAGCCCCTTTGACATTCTCTGGGCTGCTCACACCAATTTATATGTTTCTCAGAATTTGATCCAAGTAGTAGGTTTTTCTTATATTTTTGTGTATTGACACAGATGCAAAATTGATATTAAATTAATCCTCTTTATTGCAATTACAAATCTCATAGCATAAAGCTTCGGACAAGAATATTAAAAAGTGACAGGAAATATATAAAACACAGCCAAGAACCTCGTCCACAAAGTGGCTGAGACATATTCTTGTTGAATTCAGTGGTATAAGATCAGGACCAGAATGTATCTAGTGCATAGAGACAAGGCGACAGGGCTCATGATTTACTTCTATTCCCAGGCTCTTGTAAGAAAACTGCTCAAACATATCTTTATGAAAGAGCAGTCTCATGGTTTTAACTGTTCGCTTTCCTCTGAGTGCATGACCTATAATCCTGGCTGTTGGGTAGACTATTTCAAATGAAACAGAGAATCCACTATAATTAACTATTTGCAATAACTGAAAACAGTGATTCGCTGAGGATCTTGATTGTTATTACACTGGTTCTACTTATTTATGAATGGAACTTTGCAATAATTACTACTGTTTTTTTGACATGACTTAACCTTCCTGTATTATAGTCTTATTTACTAATAATTTGTTATAGTCTTATTCACTAATAATTTGTTATAGTCTTATTCACTAATAATTTTTTTTCTGGTTTTGTAACCAGTACCTGCTGCTTCCACAAGGAAGATTTTCACAGCGAGGAGAAAGCCTAATAGAACAATTCTCTCTCCTCTTTTTTTTTCCCCTTTCTCCTGGGTTGGAACAAAACCCCCAGCATATTCCTTTAGAAGGAAACCTTAGACTTTATGTATTCAACACATTGTGTGGAACTGTTTCAGAGCTTTGGGTCATGAATGGCTTATTTCCATTAAAAGTAATGGTGTTATTCCTGGCGACGTGAGCTTGCGTGATTCTGCTCACAAGTGGAATCTGCCTATACATATAAATCAGTCCCTGCAGTTTCAGGAGAACAGAGGAAGAGGAGGCACAGCTCATCTCTAACTCCTAAGCTACAGCAGCAATTTACTTTAGCACTCCCCACCGCTGAGATTTCCACAGTTGTTCCAGTTCTGTTGAACTCAGGATTAAATTGAAGGAAGCAATTTTGAAACCTGGCCTTGGGGGCCTCAGAGGCAAGGCTGTGGGGAGAGCAGCTCATGAATAGGTGTCAGGCTGGGGTCTGCTGGGAAATCCACACCTGCCAGAAAGGCACGATTAGCGCTGGCTCAACCAGCCTCATTTACAACGTGCCTGGGAGCCCCTCCTCGCCCTCCCCTAATCAGGGCTTACCATGTGGAGAGGTGAAAGTGGCCTCTGCACTCCTCATCAGTTTTATTTTTAATTTCGAGAAACTCCGAACACAAACTCTCCCCTGTGCCAAAGCCGGCAGAGCCAGTCATTACACAAAGAATTGATCTAACCAGCTGTCCTCACCAAGGCTTGAAACAGCCCATGGCTGGGGGAAGGACGTGTAGCATTTGGCTTTCTGCCCAGAAAATAAGACCCTCCGAAAGGTCACATGCACATGCACCCACACACACACACACACACATTCACAGAGGTGTCCTGTGGGGAAAGGAGATGGAGGAAAAATAAATATTCTTTTCTGCAAAGGTAACTGATTTTAAGGAGGACAGCCCCTCGTGCTCAGCACCTCTGTGGTGTTGGTTGGAGGGGAATGGATTGTACAAATAACCAGGCAGAAAAGGAGACACGTGGGAGAGCTCAGTTTTATCACCTGGCCATAACAACGGGCATGCAGGGCTCAATGTCCCCTGTAGCCTTCCTTCCTCGAAGCTCTGGGCACACCACACCCTCTGCTGAGGTCAGTAAGGACTATTACATGCTGGGCACCCTTGAAAATGGGAATCCATGTACGGGTTGTGAAATACGGACCTGAGGGCTCTAATTCAAGACTATCAGTTAAGATTATTCAAGGCATGTAGAAACCCAGCTCTCACTGATTTCTGGTGGGAACATTGGTATCCTTGAAGATCCCAGCCCTCAACTTTAATGTGGGGAAAATTGCAATGGTGTGACCACATCAACACATTAAATCAGGCACAGGTCCTAGGCAGATTTTAGGAGAGGTGCTTCACATGTACATGTTAGTTTATAGTTTAAAGACTCTGAAAGCTTATATTTCCATACTGACTTTTTGATGGAGCTTAGTCCCCTCTTTTTTTTCTTTTTACTTTTTTTGTTTGTTTGGTTGGTTTGGTTTTTTGTTTGTTTTTTCCTTGTTTGTTTTGTTGCTGTTTGTTGGAAATGTGACACATCAGTGCACTGATCTAATTTAAACAGTCATTTGCTTTCCCTGAGTTCTCTCCTTTTCCTGACAAGGCAATAGAGAATGTGAGAAGAGGGGTGGGTTGTTGTATGCAGGAGGATCAGCCCTTCAATAGGCAAACCCTGCACTATACACCCTCAGGAGGCTCTTGCAGATCCTGACACTTCAGCTGTTTGCTCTGCTACTACCAAAGCACTATGGAGATTACATTGCTTATGGCCAAAGCCTCTCTGTACGGGAAACCAACCCTGGACACTTTTAAACCACATATTGGATTTAAGTTTTCATCCTATCTTCAGATGGATTAACAAGTTGCAAGGTCCAGTAATTACAGCCCTGAATTATAACCCAACAAACCTCTTTGCTTCTAAAGGGTGGGGGAACAGGAAAAGAAATGGAAAAAGAATCAGCTCAAAACTTGTCCTCTAAGGACCATACTAAAATTTATAAATTAAAATGAAAATTATATCATGTATCAAAATGAAGCCAAATCAGCAGTTTTGGCCTTGCTTCCTTAAGCAGAAAGACTTTGCAGTCTGACTTCTCCTTGGCTGCATTTCTAGGCCTGAAATTCACATTTGCATTGAAGCAGAGCAAGTCCAATAATGCCATTTATTTTTCACTTAAAAAAAAAGAAAAAGAAAAAATAAAAAAATAAAAAGGAGAAAGAAGGACATATAAATGGATCATAGAAGAAGGGGACCATTAGCAGACATTTAGTCTAACCATGGCTGAAAGTGCAGATGGTTCAGAGGAACACAGCCAACTTGGCGTTATATAAGCTGTCTTGTATCTCTTTTTCCTCTACACTGGCACTCTGATTAAGAGGTTAAATAAAGGCTGCTTCAGTGTGAGAGTGTGCGTGATATATGACAAAAATATATGATATATGATCCTGTCTCACAGTTAAGGCTTTCTAAAGAGCATAGGAGGCAAATCAATGTATAAACCAATTATCAGCTTGTTTAAGTATTTTCTTCCTGAAAACCATGTGGACCTCTCTCTCTCTCTCTCTTTTTTTTCTTTTTTAATCTTTTCCAATACCCTAATGACAATATTTAGAAAAGTAAATGAAGAAAAGAGAAAGAGCAGTGGAATGTGAACAAATAGAGGTAGAATAAGAAAGACATCTGTAATAAAACAGGTGAAAAATACTATATTCAATAGACAATAAATATTCTTTAACAAATATCTTTTCAGAATTGTAAGGAAGAAAAGCAAAAACCCAGTTGTAAAGGTCTTCCTTACTGAGTGCTTCTCATGTGGCAACCTCCTGCACTGCCTTTTGGTTGTGGTGTTCTGTAGGTACCTGCTTTGCAAAGAGAGTCTATGAAAGAGAATGGAAATTTGGAGATGTCTTTTACAATAACAAAAGCAATGGTCTTTTGCTGGTGTTTAGACATCTGTCTTTCAATTGTTTGGAGGATACAGCGTGTCTGGACACCTAACTGGTGCCTAAATCACAGGCTCCTAACAGAGAAACCCTCTCAAGACCTGGCTGGTGCCCTGGTCAACCCTTTGAAACCTCCTGGAAGTAGATCATCTCCACTGCACTTCAGAACTTTAAAGTGGTTCAGCATCTGAAAATCAGGCAAAGCCAGGAGCTTTATTAAAGGCAGAAGCCCACCCCTAAGTACATCTAAAGGTTTGGGTCTGAAGCAAAGCTCAGGTTGCAACAGCTCAAACAGGCTGACTGAAGTCCTGCCTGCACTTTTAATGCTTAATTATCCCAGGTGCCATGGGGATGGATACATGGAAAACAGATGGAGAGGTATTCCTGAGCATCTGAAGATAAGCAGATCAGTTAGACCAGGTTCTGTAGATCTTGTTTGAATACTTAATCACAGGAACACAGAGATGAAGAGAACCACATGGGTCACTGAGCTCAGGTCTGTGAAATTTTCTCATTATAATTTACAACCTGGAGAGTATCAAGAGCACGCCAGGTGCTTCATATAGTCAAACAGTCTGACAAGCTGGTATTTATTTTGGAGCCAAAGGAGGCCTGCTTGTTTTATGAATCGAGGTTGTTGTCATTTTTTATTTTGAGGCTGGGAGGTTGCTAATCATTTTGTTTACACTGTACTTTGTGGGGTGATATTTTTGCTCAACTCTGTTGCTGTAAACTGTGCATCATATCCTAGCACTTTAATTTAAGAACCATGATTATTAAAACTTTCTTTCAAACAATTGAGTAGTCTTTGAGTTTATTTTTGCTTTGGGCTATTTAGACACAGCTGCATATAAATAATGGAAATTATCAGGAAGTACACATGTGTGTCATATGTACTTAAGTCCACCCTTATATGTTCCCAAAATTTGTGCATGATTTAAATACATGTATGTATATAGCGTAAAACCTTCTTAAAAATCTCCCTGAAAAGGAAGTTTTCCCATTACCCAAAGCAACTGACTGGTGCTTTTCCAGACATAAAACTATAGACAGCAGATACACCTTTTGTAGCTGGGATTATTAATGGAGTTTAATCACTCTGAGTATGCACTAAAAAACTAATGGCAGCCTGAAGTTAAAATTGATAACTAGAATTCTTATTTACTGAGTGTGAGTTTACATGACAAAACCACATTGTTATGTCTGCTTTAAGGAAAAGTCTGTCACAGAGTTTGACACACTGGTATAAGTTTCCCTATAAATATCCCAGAGGAAGCAAGCGTAGATGATTTTAGAAGCATTTATTGGACTATAAAAAATGAACATTATGAATAGGTCAATATTTTTTGAAAGGTGCTAATATAAAACAGTGCTAAAAGATTCAGAAATGATTGCTAGATATTTTAAGCTTGCTGCTGACAGAAGTGACATCTGATAAAGATGGGGATAAACACATCAATAAAAGATGTTGTATCCACTATATCATCCATTTATTTGTTTGACTTAGTAACAATCAGATTACTGACTATAAATAATTTTGTAGCCATTGGTAAATTATTTATAAAATGTGCCTTTAATAAAAAGCTTTTGTTCATATGATTTGCGTATGAAAAGTTCCCTCTGATACATAAAGTGCTCAAAGTGTTCACTTTTTCTCTAGTTGTGAAATATCTTTAGAATCTGGCCAAGAGTAACAAATTCAAACCAGTGAAAACCTCTTTCCAACCTCCAATATATCAGATCAACTGAGCTTCTGAAAATGGGCACAGAATGGAAAAAATCAGGCCTGGTAGGATGTATCTTAAATCAGGAATGTTTTCAGGAGTACCTATAGATAATCAGCGTAAGAAGGTGCAACAGCAAGGAATTAAAGAAAATTTGGCTCAGGTACTAAAGTTTTCCACAACAGGATGTCACTGGAAAATTCAAACATATAGTTCAAAGCCATCTGAGACAACTCTCCAAAGTAATCTTCAGACAAACAGATGAAAACACCAGTTCAGACACACAAGCAGAGATGAATTTTCCAGACAATAAATTACAATAATGTGCCAGAGGATGACAGCAGACAGGCATGGCAGGCATCTGTGACACATAAATACACAAGTGAGCTGGACACAAGCTATTGTGCCAAGATTTCCAGTGCATGAGGACACCTTATTACAACAAACAGAATTCAAGACACATAGAGAAAGCTCAAGAGATTCATGTTAGCCCTCTGTCCAAGACCAGTAAAGATCTGTTATGGAGGCACAGGCTGCTTAATGGATTGTTACTTAGCTTTCTAGAAATACAGAAGTATTCAGCCCATTAAGTGATGATGTACTACTGGCTTGTAAATGACAGATTGTTCATTATAGGCCTTCAGAGAAGTTAATAATCATGATAATGGACTACAAGTCACAAGTGTCTCTTGTATATCATTTTTTCACTTTTATAGACAAGTATAAACTTACCACATCAAACTCTTGTACTACACAGTCAAGTGGGAGAATCAATTAAGCTGGTTGAAAGGTTTTGCAGTGAAAACTGGGGGAAATGTTTACCTGGCACTCTGCCCTGAATTTGTCAGATTTCCAGAGGGCTGGGGAAGAGAAAGAAACTTCTTCATACACAATACCTAGCAAACTTTTGAAGATAAAGGCAATTAACTCTGAAGCAATTATTTAATCCTTTTGTAATTAAATGTCTCAATCTAGTACAGTAAAATGATAACAACAAAAAAATGGCATGGAAAAGCTCTAGCAAAAAAAATTTGAGTTTTTCAGAGAATTGACCCTCCCCATCCTTAAGGATCATCAGAGAAAATGACAGGAGCATCATAGACTGCAACAACAAAAACAATTACTAAGACTTTCATTGGGTCTCCATATAGATGCCACAAAAGTATTTTTTTTGGATGCAGCCATAGACACACCAGTTCTTCAACAATACAAATAACTGATATGAAGATGTTCAGTCTTTACATAGCAACATCAACAGTGTACAAGAGCACCAAGTCAGACGTCTACCATTTTCCCTAGTGATCACTTCCAATTTTAACTTCTAAGCACCAGATCTTGGCATGTACATGTCTGCAAGAATGGATGGGTTCTCACAGAATGCATGTTTTCTGTGTGTTATTGCCTATAAAGTGATCAAAGAACCTTTTCACTGTTAAGAGGAGAGGACCAAATTCCTAAATCTCTGCAGTGCACCATCCTAGATTCGATATTACGAAAAAATTCCTCAGTGAAGGGGTGATCAAACACTGGAATAAGCTGTGCACAGAAATGGTGGAATCACCATCCCTGGAAAGAAAGCATGTGGATGTGACTCTTGGGGACATGATTTCTTGGTGGACCTGGCAGTGCTAGGTCAATGGTTGGACTAGATGATCTTAGAGGTCTGTTCCAACCTTAACAATTCTATGATGCCCAGTTCAAATTTGGTAACACTGTTATGTGGGACAGCTTCTGGGTCCCTTGTGTGTCCCTTCAACCCAGGATATTCTATGATTTACATTTAAAATACAAGTGGGCAACCTTTGACAGGGAAGTTTTAAGAAAAAAATTTGGGGCTTTCACTTAATCTAAGATAAATTGATCCATGAATGATTAATGGTATTGTTAAAATTCTGGGTTGGCAATATGTTGTGCCATCTTATTTTTTTCCTTCGTACTTGTTAAAGGAAAATATGCTGAATTATGAGTCAGTGTCATATAGTTTTAAATGTAAGAAAATATTCTATGCCTTAGATGGCCTTTTGTCATTAAAGAAACACTTTTCCAATCTCTTTTGCTGTGATATATTATACATTTGGAAAACCTCCCTTCCTAGTAAACCTTGGAGTTTCTTGCCAAAACTTTTGGTTTCCGATTGATCCCACCAGGTTTTAAGTATTTTTGTGATCCACCTACTTCTTCTAGTGGTGGGTTTCATGTCTAGACTGGAGAGAGCAAGTTGAGTGCATCTAAAAAAATGCATTTCAGCTAAGATCACATTTTCACTTGTTTCTTGATGATCTGGAAGGGTGTTGGGACAAGCAGGTGGAATATATTCAGAGCAGAACACACACACTGGTCTTTCATATGGCAAATACTGTCCTTTGTGAATACATCAAGGACTCAAGGTTTTTCCACCAACACTAGTATGGAAACGACATATTTTATTACAAGGGAAAGACTTCAGCATTCTTTAGAACAAAAAACCCATCCCAGAAATAAAATACCTTTCCACATTAAACTTAAAACTTTTGGGCAACATTGATGAAAGGAAAGCTAGAATTTCTTATTTTCTTTTTCCCTCACAAAAAATATGTACAAAAATCACTACTATTGTTTATACAATAGTGCTACAACTTGATTTCAGACTATTGGATGAGGAGGAAAATAAAATATCTTTATTAGTTCATCTATTTAGTAACAATTAATATCAAAATTGTCAGCTTGGCCTTCTAGACCCAATGACACACAGCAAATGGAATAGTTACTACCACAGAGATCTTCCTTGGCTTCCTAAGCCCCATGATGCTGCTTGCAGACTTTTGGACCAACTTCTGCCTTGCTGTTTTTAAGCAGTTTAACCAGTGATAATATCTTAAACTCTTCCAGAAACATAAAAGGGCAGCTGGTGTTGCTGATCTGGTTGTTTATCCCACTGCTATTAAATTCATTATATTCTAATGAATTCATTTTAAACTGAAACTGTTCAGTAGCTCTACTGTTGTTACTGTCAATGTAAGTCAGTGCTACTCTCATCTGAAGACTCTGATGTGTAAATTACTTGTTACCAGTTGCTCTGACTTTATGTGTAGGCTGAGACTGTCAAATGCCGGACAGACATGCCAGCAACCTAAATTTTATTGAGTCTAAAGTGAGAAAAAAGATCATACATAAATAGGATGTAGACTGCCAGTGTAATGTAGTCTCTGGTGACAATATTCTGACTCCTCTGTTGTTACATCCAAGGGGAAGAACTAAATAGTAAGGAAAATCCAGCAAATAACGCAAGCAATTATATCTGTTTTTCTGAAGATAATTTATGTGTTATAACAATGCAGGAATACGACCATCCCTACTTGTAAACACAGGCTGAGGCTATTTTATAAACAGTGAAACCACCCATTGCTGTTGTCCATCATTTATTACTTGCCTAATAAATACTTCAATTACATTTAATAAATAATGTATTCTGGCTCAGTGAAGTGATAATTCTTTAAATTAATTATTAAATTCATGCAAAAAGGTTTTATTGCAAGCACTACTAAAGGAAATTTCTGTCTTTAATCTAAAGTGATTATTCATTATATGCAGTAAAGGCTCCATTTGCATATTATTAGTGAAGTAACCTTTAGCCTTCCTGGCAACCATAAAGATGCATCTCAACATTGCTGTGCATTAATGTTCTTGGTTAGCCTTCCAAAACTAAAGTGATGATAAACAATATGTAATAAAATCTTTGTTTATGGCCCTCTACCAGCTGTTTTTTGATATCTCAAATATACTACAATGACAAAATGTCCAGTAAATGTATTACAGCAAGTTGTTAAAAGGTGTTGCCTGCAGATGGTTAGTTGATGGGAAACAGTAAAAGTGGAACCAGTTAATGCCCTGGAGATCTGAGTAGTAAATTCATCTCAAAAAGACTTTTTAAAAGCTCTCTCTTTGATGGTCTCTCACGTGCTGAGCTACCCTGTGCTTGCTGCTGCTGTCCTTGCATGCTACACAGCAGAGACTGTGGGAGCTACCCATGTATTTTGGCAGTGCTCAATTCCCCACACAGTAGATTTTTTCCCGTCTTGAGCAATGCTCAGTAATTACATAAAAAGTTCCTGACACCATTCCCATGTACCTGCCCCAGCCTAGATGGCACAGTGAAGAGGAACCTGCTATGGAGGGAATTTCACTGACTTTCAATGAGAGAAGCCAGAGCAGCTTCTCTTTTCATTTTTCTTTCTTTCCCTCCTAAATCCTCAAAGAATTTTCACAGGAATCCTTAAAGCAAAAATGATCCGGGTTAGTGAGTCCACAGATGCTGACTCAGTGCTGTGAAGTTTACCAGCTCACAGCTGGAAAGACCTATCCTATTGTAAGCCCTTTTCCTGCAGTACACTGGAGCCGAGGTGACAATCTGGTGCAGGCTGAGCAGTAAGTACCACTGGTTCACAGTGCTGCCTGAAATCAATCTCAAAATGTTGACCTAAGTGTCTTCAATACACCTGACCAGGAGGTGGCTGCACTGGCTGGATTCTCCAGGTCTTGTTCCTTCAGCCCTTCCTCCATGAAGCTTTCTAAGACCTGACTGATGGGAACTTGGATATGTCTGTACTCTGTGACTCATCTGTTTTGCAGGGAAACCCTGTACTGATCCCCACCTCCCCCCCCCAGCCCGCTTTCCTTACAGAGATGCCATTTCATAGTGTAGTGTCATGATCAAGGCTTGTGTCTCAGCCAGACTCATAATCAGGGCAGGCAACACCATCCAACTATGTGGTGAAAAATGAGGAGGGGAGAGTACAATCCATTCCTGGGACTAACAGAGACACTGAGCATCTTTTACACTATCTGAAGCCAGAGTTTTCATGAAATGGCCTGCCCCTCTGGATGATGGAAATCTAGGCAGCATATAGGTCTCAAAAAGCTTTGACTTGTGTTCTGTGAGAGGCAATGATCCGAGAAAAAGGGAAAGAATAATTACAATTATTAAATTATGATCCTGTTTCCTCTCCTACAAGGCTATAGTCCCCAGCATAGTGAAATTTTTGATGGATGTTCCCCACATTGTGCTTTATTTTAGCCCTCTGTTTTTAAAATGTTTTAAAAACGTATAGTTTTCAGAAAGGTGGAACTGAAGCCAAATAATAAGTTGAGCAGAGACTTCTGTTAACAATACATCAGATGAAAAGACTACTTTTTTTCAGAGTGTATCCCTTGTCTTTTCTTTTTCTAGCTGCCAATACAGGTCAAATACAGGTTCTTTCACCTGCTGGGTGTTTGGAAGTAAGATTGACCTTTAAGGTTCCTTCTAACACATACCATTATATGATTTCTGAAAAATAAAGTCACATAATGCATCTCAGTTGGGAGCTCATTATTTTAAAGATGTTATTATGCATTTAGTAAATCTACACAAGGAAAGCACATACTGTTTCCCACTGGTAGGGTTTTTCCCACTAAATGTCAAGTGATAAAATTTTGTTGTCTATTTGGTTGCTATCATTAAAAAAAGCACCTTAAAAAAGGCAGTGTAATGTATCCTAAGGTGTTACCCGGGACAAAGAGGATAGTTCTTATTTCAATATCCAATCTCTGTAGTGAGACCCCAGTTAATTAGAATCGGGTGTCTGAAAGTATTGCAGTTAACCAGGATAAGTTCTGCCTATTGTAAAATCCAAGCAAAAAAAAAGAAAATAAAAAAAAAATATAGCTCATTGTGCTTCATCTGGACAAATTTCGAGAAAACATCAGGATGATTATTAACCTGTTAATGCCCAGGATGTGAAAACAGCTTGTCCTGCATCAGCATTTGACCCTGTGTTAGTTGCCACGAGTTAGCTAAGTCACAGCTTCACTTCCTTCTCCTGAAGCAAGACCCATTTTTGCTCTTTAGACAGATTCTTTCACAGATAAGGATGTTGCAGAAAGAAGCTGCTGATTGTCTTATCTCCCTTTCCAGATCTCATACCAAATTAAAGGCACTTTCACTGACAAGTTACTAATTAATACAAAAATGAAATATATATCAAATCATTATTGACTCTGCTTAGAGATAAGAAAGAATTCCAGTGTTTTGTGGACCCAGGCTCCCTTCCCCCATCCTGCTCACATTCACATCTCTAACACAGAGACCTCTGGTTCACCTTTGAATCACTTATGTTCTCTTCACCATAGCAATCAGCTCAGTCCTACATAAAGTGTAAAGTGCTGACATTTTCAAGCAGCCTAATGTTTCTTGCAGTCATCTAGCAGCCTTTCAAATGCAGAATCCTAGATGCCCTTGCTTTCCCTAATCAGCTAGCAGCAAAAAAGAAAAATGGAATGAAAAGACCTCATCTATCCTCTTCTCCCTCCCTCCTGCAATTTACTGTCCATCTAAACTAACCCGCCTACATCCCTCCCATTATACAGATGCAGTGAGATCTCTGAACACAAATGTTGTAAACCTCAACATAACTCCACAGATTCACACTGAGGGAAATAAATTTAATTCACTCGGCTTCTCATCATCTTACAGCCCCTTTAGGGCTAATCATCTGTATTAACTTCCTCTGGAGTCTTTCTAATGTCTAAGTGCCACTGACTATTTTGTAGCCAAAATACATGTGGCAAGAGAACAAATTGCCCAACAGTGTATTTCTTTTCTACAACGGTGGTTTTACCATTTAAGAGAAAAGAATCAAGTTTGGAATGGTGTTGTTTTAAGACTCAGATGGCAGGTTATGCAGCTGACTATAACAACTTCATACAGGAATATCTAGTCAATTTTTCTTTTGTGAATAAAATTGTTTAGCATTTATGCATCCAGATAAACTTTTATGTCTATTCAAGAATGAGAAATGATCCCTTTGGTTTGAAGGAGAATGACCCTTTTCTCAACATCCCATTTTCTTGAATTAACAAATTTTAATAGCTAACTGGTTGCTTTTGCAGATCTGTAATAAATATGGGTTTTAGTGGCAGTTCTTGAATGCTGATAAAAGAATACTCCTCAGGTCTGACCTCAAGCCTGACTGAAATGTGCTTTTTAAGGATGTTACACAATGTAGACACACTTGTTCAAGGCTGTGGATTCAAATTCATGTTCTGCTGCAGATTTACTTTGTACTTCTGAGTAAGCACTTTAAAGTACTGCTGACCATATATTTCTTCCTTACTGTCTGCTTAACATTCTTCAAGGGGCAGGAGCTGTTAGCCTGTATTTATACCGGAATGTGAATTGCACACTACAGAAATCAGCCAAATTTATTTTCCTGCTTGTTGCCTTTCCACATCTACTTCACCTTTCTTTCCCTTGACCTGTCACATTACCCTTTTTGATCTAAGAGCCTCAATCACCATGGAGAGTTGAACTCCTAGGATTAATCCTCATCCTCTGGTCTTTTCAATCCTATTCATTCCTTGGTGGTAAGGGCTGCTTAGACACCTTTCTCTGTGATGTGCCACGAGCAGTGTTAAACCTGTATGGCAAAACCAGAATTTGACACTTATCCACTTACTTCTTTTCCTCATGGTTTCTGGGTCCAAGGGGTAATACATTTCTAATGGACATTTATCTGATTATAGACTTATTTACCTGGTCTTACTATAGACTACTGCTCTGAAATCCCTTCTGACACAGCCATTCACTTAATACTTTTGAGTTTACATAGAGTCTGGGGAGATGAAACTCCAGCTTTGGGCTAAATGCAGATGTGGTGAGTTACACCTCATGGGCCATCATCAATTTGCAAAGAGAACAAGCTGAAAAAAAAAAATCCCTTCGATAGAAATCTGATAATTCCTTTTTTTTTTTTTTGTTTTCACATGGGTACCTTCCAAGGTTTTTAAGGAAGACAAAACCAAAAACTATGTTAAGGTCAATGCAGAAGAGGCATTTGTCTGCAGTAAATGAGAATATGTCACTGCTTTGCTGTGTAAAAAGGTCTTCCCAGTTCTGTGTGGAAATAGGAGACAGGAGTAACATCCCTCTTCTCTCCAGCTATCCTGCTTTCTGTGGAAGGAGCACTTTCTCAAAGACAACTCCATTCTGGAAAAGGAGCAGGAAAGACTGGGAACAGCCCCATCAAGATCAGATGTTTTCAAAGTGTCACAGCTGGAGAGATGCAGTGTTTTCTCCTAGTACTCAATCACTCAGTTGACCCATTTTTTTTTTGCTTCCTTTGCTTTCCTTCTAATTCAATACTAATTTTTTGAATGAAAAATTAATTCCAGATATTAAAGTAGTGGTTTCTTCCAGCTGATCGCATAGTTTCTGTCTAGTGGTCTTGACTGAGTTTTACCTTTCACAACAAAAATCCATCTGGGGACTGAAGAAATTTTGAAAAAGAATAAACTCAGTTTTAGAAAGTAGAGTTTCCTTTGGAAGTCACAAAATTTCCAACCAGTTTTCAATACACAGTCATGTTTCCAGGGCCAGTGGAAACCAAGCCTGGCACTCCAAGCAAGGTTCGCACTCGTCTTTCTAGAGGAAGAGTTGCAAAACCGACCAAGTGTTTGGGTTTTCAGGGAGAAAACTGCAAAGATGTGGCTATTGGCATCATGCACCACTTTCATATTTTGTCCAGCAATCATTCCTCTTATATCATCAGTTAGGAAAAGAGAATTTGATGAAAATTGGTACTAAGAATGTGAGTGGGATCGATTATTTGGCTCAGACACAGAAATTCTGTCCATGTTGTGAAGGGCATGTGATAGTAGAGATAGGATTTGTTCTTTTTCCTCCCATTGTAGCTGTGTAGATTTATCCTTTTCCTTCTGCAATCTCCAGATGATTTAAGTGCTGCTATAAATGATATTTCAGCTCTTTATAACCTCAGACACACAGATTACCTCCCCAGCATCCTTTTATTGCTGAGTGTGGTGAAAAAAAAATAAATAAAGGTTTTAAAATTGTGCTTTCCACTCATCAGGTTCAGTCTATTTCAGTAAAAGGACTGAGTGGAAAAAGAAAGGCAACAATGATTGCATGGCAACGTTTGTGCGCTTAGGGTGAAGGATTATATTTTGCTAAACCTTCCAGGAAATAAACCCCAGGAAAACAAGAATTCTTTATGGAGGTATGAGGCTCTTTTGTCACCAATCAATGATATTTTGGTTTGCTATGATTCCTTCGTTGCCTGTCTCCACCTTCAGCAGGATGTATCACTCTGACTAGTCCTGCTTTTTTTCTTGGCCTCTTTGCCTATCGATTTACCTAAATTAATAGTATATCCAACAGAATATCTGGCTTCCAATGATATTTTTATTTGTTTTGCTATTGAAATTGTGCCTCATGCTTGATGGATTTGTTCTAGGGTGATGAAAGCAAAAAGAAAGGTGAAAGCAAAAAGAAAGGTGAAAGCAAAAGTATGTACATTAAACTTGTTTGGAGGAATTGTTGAGGTATTGAGGTGGTCCTAGAGAGAAGTCAGGAACCTACTTTTCATGAGCAAATCCTTTCAAGTGTATGCCAACAGCTGCTCTCTCTGGTGTTCCTTTGGTTTGAATAGCAGCTATTTGGAGATATTTAGCCAGAATTCACTTTTTCAATTAGAGAAGTAAAGAAAGGGAGGACAGTCCATCTAATTTCTGAATCATCAGAGCAAGAGCACCTGCTCACTCCTTGTCACCATTAACTAAGAGAAGCCTTCAGTGGCTACACTCCTAATTTTGGCACCTCAGTTTAGTGGCTATGGCTGTCTGGAAGCCATCCCAGATTATGTCGCCTTTTCCACTTTCTTTCATCTCTACTTAAATGAACATAGCTCCTGCAACTGTACAAGCAGAATCACGAATCACTTAAATGTGTTGAAAATGAGGTGTAACAGGGACATACTAAATGATCCTGTTGAACATCAGTGTCACTAGGAACTCAAATAAGTAAAACATAGCTAATCATACCACCCTGTCCTCTGCCTTCAAGGTGACCGGAAATTTGTATTGAGGGTAAGGATTTGATTGGAGTTGTGAATAAAATTTGGACCATATAAAATAGCCTTTCCTTAGCCTTTTCTTTATTCTTCCTAAGCAATTATCTGCCAAGCAGGGAGGAGACTGATTCTTGCACTTCTGTCCCACAGCCCAAAATCTCACATTCAGACACTTTAACACAGAACTAGATACTCTCAGTGATGAGGATATCAATATTTTAATGCTGAGACCATAGGTCCGAGCTGGCAGGATTTATATCATTTTAGAGAGGAGATTGGGAAACACTCAGTAATCTGAGGACTATATGTGTACTTAAACTGGTCAAGTATATTTCCAAAAGAACTGCCCCCAGAAGTGTTCAAAAAATGTGTAGATGTGGCACTTGGGGACATGGTTTAGTAGTGGACCTGGCAGTGTTAGGTAAATAGTTGGACTCGATGATCTTAGAGGGTTTTTCCAACCTTAATGGTTCCATGGTTTTATAATTCTCAGAGTTCTCTACTGGAAAATGTTTTAATGTCACGAAGTGTGCCTTGACAAATTTTGATTTCACTGCACATTTTGGCTTGGTTTGGGTGGGAAATGTAGACTCCAGGGAATTACTAAGTCACTGACTGTCCTAGTTACACTGGCCAGAGCCAGTTTATCAGTGTGTGAGTATAACTAAAATTGTGTATTCTACACCTTCTTTGTAATTTCTGATGAGCTGCTAACCATGAATCATTTGCAGCAGCTGC
Organism: Margarornis squamiger; assembly: GCA_035222235.1. Classification (NCBI taxonomy): domain Eukaryota; kingdom Metazoa; phylum Chordata; class Aves; order Passeriformes; family Furnariidae; genus Margarornis; species Margarornis squamiger. Next base: position 70,138,805 of record JAWWTY010000088.1, on the reverse strand, counting down.
CCAGGGCACACCTAACCCCTCAGGCTACAAGCTGGGTGTTAAAGAACTCTGCGAGGCACAGGAATGTTTTTGTTTTCACACCAGTGACTCAGTTGTGACTAACTCCCCCCTGGGGGAGGCATCAGCACCTTCACACCCAGTCTGAGGGGTCATGTCTGCTAATGGGCCATCAAAGACTCCAAAAATATCCCATGATTCACAGAGTTAAATCACTCTTTGTGGAAATGCCCTCCCTGGGAGAGGTACTGGGCATTCCCACCTGAACCTGTGCATAGATAATCTTTGGGTTTTGGGACTTTGGATCCAGAGAAGGACTAGAACCTCAACAGGATTGTAACTGCCACTCTCAACAGGACTTTGACCTTCATCCTCACCAACAGGTTTTCCTTTCCTTTTACTTTGTACTCAGGGGGACCACGTGGTGCTCAGCATAGGAGCCAACAAACACCATTCTGTTCGTGCCCCTGGGTGCTGGGTTATACACCTGTCCTTTTGTGGGATAAAACCAGTTTTTCTCTGTATCATTGCATTTATTTTAAATTTTTTAGTAAATTGTAACTCTGACTTGTAATCTTGCTTGAGTTTGGTTTATTTCTCCCACCAGTTTACCTTTGAACCAGCACACTGACCCTGCAAGCATTCAAGGTCTGTGAGCCCCAGGTAAGCACAGATGTACAGAAAAAATTGTTCCTTACACCCCACAAGACTAAATTTCTACCATAAAATGGCCTCTATAAGAGCAAAAAACCCACTCTATCACCTTCAGATATGACACTTAAAAATCCTGCTGTTGGAATAAATCAATATCAACTGAATTACTATTTGTAATATTAGCAACCATAACCTTTTTGATTTCTGGCAAGGGTTCATTGCATCAATTTAAAGGGAAAGTTATTGAAAAGAGGGAGGAGTGACTCAGTTCCTTTTAAAATCCTCTTTGTCTTGTTGCACAGGTGGAATTCATATGGATAGCTAAAATTTCTGAAAAACATGAAAGATTGTTATGAATAGGGCATCAAATGGTAGAGAATGCCAGATAGAGTTACATCATTATCATGTTTTTATGTGGAAATTATTTTCCACACAAATGTTGCCTGCTTGAAGAAGTTGAAACTAACTCTAAATACATGCTTCTATATGTCACAGAACAAAACAATTTCAAAGTTTAAACCCCATTATTTTAGAAAAGCTATTTATTTCAAGTAGGTGGCAATTTTCTTCCCCTCCCCCAGCCCACATATTTCAGTAGCTATTCACCTCTCACAATTTCCGTCTAGCCTGTGCTTTAGAAACCAATTGCAACCTTTAAAGTAGTCATCCATTTCTAATGGAAATCTCCACATCCAGTTTTTTAAGCCACTTTTTCAAACTCTTAATAAATTGCCTCAGGTTGTAGAGTTAGTAATGACACTAAGTGGTGGAGGGTTTTCATGAAATGTTCTGAGCCTCAGTTCTCTTTTCACCCTTTCTTTTGTCCACTGCTGTGTTCATTTTTGCAGATTTTCAACAATTGTACATTCAAGTAGAACAGATGACTTTATTCTCCCGCAACAGAATTTGAGAAATTTGCCCAATAAATGGGTATGAGAAGGGACAAGTAAACAGGGTCAGCTGAAGTAGAATTGGATCTTGAAAGCGCAGTAAATACTCAGCACTCACAAAGTATGTTTCCTGGAGAGAGTGACCTCTTCAGGGAGAGAAAGAAGAAATCAGAACGTGGCTTACATTACTGAACTTATGTCCTGTGGCTTACAATTGGTGTCTGCAGTAAAATGAAAGTTTTTGAAAGCTAGGCAGGGTATCACAACACTGCATTGTGCTCTTGTGGAAGAAGAGGTGGATTCAAAGGATGGGAGATCACTATCCATGAATTCTCAAGTATGTCCAAGTATCTGTCTGACATTCTGGAGCTGCTGGCTGGGAAGTGAGTCAGGACAATGTGTTTCAGGGCATCACTGGCTTCCCTGGGGCACATCCCTCTACATAAAGAAGGGATAATTCCAAAGGTAATATTTGATTGCAAGTTTCTGCAGATCTAGAGCCCATAAAATGGCATAAGATAGACACTCAGGAGTGCAGTGTCATAGAATCATGTGACAATTTGGATTAGAATGGACCTTAAAGACAATCCAGGTCCATCCCCTGCCATGGGCAGGGACACCTTCTCCCGGACCAGGTTTCTCCAGGTCCTGTCCAACCTGGCCTTTAGCACTTCCAGGGATGCAGCAGTCACAACTTCTCTGGGCAACCTGTGCCAGGCCTCATCACCTAACGAATAAAAGAATTTCTTCCCAATATATAATCTAATCCTGCCCTCTGTCAGTATTATATGAGGGAAATTTTTGCTAGGAGGACTGTATTATGGAACAGAAGGGTATAGGGACTACACAAAAGAAGCAGGTCAAAGATTGTGGTCACGTATGTTCTATAGTGCCTGTAGATGTGAACTCAATGTTGTTACCAAGAGGGCATATGCCACCCTGAACACCTCAGCAGGGGAATTATCTAATAAAGCAGGGAAGCAATGTTCCATGATATAGAAGATGGTATCCCAGTGCAGGTTTTCACATTTCAAAAGAGAGTGCGCATGAATGAGAAAGCATTCAGAGAAAAAATTACAGGCATGATTTAAAGCAGGAAGAACCTGTCTCACCATGAGAGATTTGAGAAGTACAATTTATCCAGTTTATCCAAGAGTATATTAAGAGGTGAATTGGTCACAGTCTACAAATATCTGTGTTAGGAAGGAATGTTAGAAAACAGACAATTCTTTAATTAGGAAGAGCTAAGCTTAATGAGATTTGGTAGTCTGAAACAAAGCTATTGTGAACTCAGAGTAGGAATGAGGAGTACATTTCTCACTGTGGAGATAATTAACCATTGAAACAGTTTAACTGGGTATATGGAAGACTTTCTGTCACTTGAAAATGAGCTAAAGATAAACTATTATTTAAACTCAATTAAGTGCTTGGTGCAGACATAGCTAGCAAGGCTTTGTGGTCTGGTGTTATGCACATCAGATTAGATGGCTATGATGGTCTCTTCTAAATTATAATTCTTCATTAATCATCTCTGTATCAAAGGGATACTTCTTTAGAAAGGGCAGGATTTACTCTGAAGACTGCAATTAAGAACACTACATTATCACATATTTAATTCTATTGGAACATAAATGAGCTATAAAATTTAAAAGGCTTTAAGAAATAAAACCGTATGCACTGCTCTGGACTTGCTATTTCTGCCCTGAATAGTCAGTGTTCACAGATTCAGCCTCCAGTTTTTAGCCATCAGCAGCCATATGACCTTACTACAGAACTTCAGGAACAACAGTATGGGAAACCATCCTTCTGTTCCTTTGCTATTCTCTGGGATCAAACTCCCATTGCCTCTGACCTGGAGGGACAAAAAATGTGCTGGAAAGCAAGGCATCACTCGTTCTATTTGTTTTAAAGTAGCCTTTTAAAGAATCTCAAGAGTAATGTAGATGAATAACAACATTGCTATCTTCCATGCCAACTTGTCCATAAAAATATTAATCACCTGACTGACAAAATCCATTCAGAAAAGCCTCACTTGGTTATAGGAGAAAATAAAAACCTGAAATGCATGCTGCTGCCAGATCTTTAGTGATACAAGGAAGAAACAGAGGGCTTGTGTGTGAGCTCTGCATCACTACTGTAATTATATAGAGATGAGAAAAAGCCAATCACAATGTTACAAACCAGTTCACAGCCATTGGTGATGGAGGTGCTCATCCTTGACTGGGATCCTGCAGGGCACAGCAAGTCACTGAGGTCAGAGAACACAAGAACTTGTACTGCTGGAATAAAAACTTCTGCTTGCTAAAGGAATGACTCACATCATCAACAGCTTGAGAAGTCTCTTGCCATTTAGGCAATATTGGAGTGAGGCATGAAAGAAGTTGTGGATTTGTTGTTTCCTGCACCAAGGAATACACTCCTTCCTCAACATCAAGTCAACCCACAACCAAATCTGTGCTAACTTCTGATCATTCAGTACTTGTGTAGGCTTTTCCCATGCAAGATTAATGGAATCTAAGAAAAATCTGCAGGAGTTTCTGTCTCTTTCAGGCACCTCACTGCAAATACTCCTTCCCCTAATATTGATCCAAGACAAGTGGAGTGCAGAAAATGTATGGAGCCTTAAGACAACCTCACAAACAGTCATTGGGATAGCAGAACAGTGGTAACAAAAAAACCTGAACGGTCTGCGTGAACAGAGAAGTGTCACAAGCAGCTTTTACATCTGTTATTCTTTGGATCTATGTAAAATATTGAATTAAACTGAAATACTGTGTTTTAACAAAATGAACAAGTTAATATGCAAAGATGTGAAGACCTTCAAATGGTTATACAAATTCAAAGAGTATGTTCCCTATACCAAAAGTGAAGCTATTTGGATCAGCAATGTTATAAAATCAACCTGCATGTTCCAGTTGTGTTCAGTTTAAATTTAAAAAAGGTAGACAAATTAAAAAAAAAAAAAGGGTGAAAGGAATGCTGATATATTCAATGTGTTTTTTGCTTTAGAACAGGAAATACACTTTAAAAGTTTATTTTTTATAAGCAGAAGGCTTAAGAAGAACCTTTCCCTCCACTACAGTAGAAAAAAATCTGGTGCCTTCAGATTTGTGGGGCAAATAACTTCCATTGGATTAAGATATTTGTTTTAAGTAGTTTAGTCTCTAAAACATTATCCAGGCATTCTCTTTTTTTCCTGCCTGGATAACTTTGCAAACTTTTATGTCTGAGATGTTTGTATTTGTTGTGGTTTTGACCTCCTGCAGTGGGTTGAACTTCTATCTAGAACAGACAGAGTCAATGTGCCTCAAACCCAAGATATAAAACCATTCAGGGCTTGTGTAGCTAAATGAGGCAGTACCCAAAAGTCTCCTTTTTACTGTACTTGGGGTGAAGGCAACTTTCTCTCCCCTGAGTTTATGAGAATGGATTCCCCTGAGGTCTTGCAAAAAGCTATGGCATGTTCTTGATCACCATTGGCAACTGAGAGCAGATAAACCACTCTTGATTTTCATAAAACAGGTAGTTATTATAAATTAAGTAACTCACAGTACAAAACTACAAGGGACAAAGCCACTGGTGACCCATGGATTCTGGAGGTCTCTCTGGCTCTAGGACACAGTGCTTCTCATACTTAACCCTTTGTAAAGAAGTATACAAATTTAAACCAGGGAGAGATTACAATAGGTTTCCTTATCCAGGAGTGAAACAAATCTGTATCTTGCAGCTTTATAGTAAGGCTGTTATCTGTCCCCCTTAATTTCACCCCTTCTAACATTCTTGTGGTGCAGCTCTTCTAAGAGAGTGTTCCATTGTCAAGATAATCTCAAAAAGAGACTATATTCTCATCTCTCTACCACCAACCCCTCCAGGAAACTATCCTTCCAGTCCACACAATTCAGTCTTGATAAATCAGTCTTTCCAATGGGAAATAAGTTTGATACTTGACAAGTTTCCAAATGGTTCTAACAAGAAGTGGCAAAGGTCACAATATGATGACAATTTGCTTTCTCTTAAAGCATTTTTCTCTACAACTGAGGTATCTATGGACACCTGTTCTTGCCTTTCAGTCATTATTCCATGTGCTCCCTGTAGGAAACACCTGCCTGATCTGGGAAAGGCGCTGGGAAATTTCTCATGGTGCTATGGGAGTTTGAATAGGGAAGGACACCCCAGGTATTTTCATCAGTTTTTAGACTTTCTCTTCCTCCACCTGCCCTGTTCTTTGGTGAAAGTCTTGGAAGAAAAAGCCCCAGCTTGAGTTACATATTTTGCAAATCAGCTGTAGCTGCCAGCAGTAAAAACTAATGGCAATCTTTACCCAGGAAACATCCATAAGGGTTGCATGGAAATTAGCAAGGAAGTGAGTCACAGAATGGATACACCCATCAACCTCTCATCGTCCATAAGTAACACCCTGAAATCCATTCCTTCTTGTGCTATTGTGTATTCACATTGATAAGAACAAGACATTAACGAGGAATGTAGTTAACCATGATCAAGATTAAAAAGTAGAACTCAAAAATTGTTAAAAAAATTCTCAAACCCACAAAGAATAGTAAAGTGACAAATTTCTACTGAAATTCATTGGAAGAGAGACACTAATTTTTATTCACTCTTTTGACATTTTCCCAGGTCATTGAGATACTCAAGGACTGGTATTTTCTTTCCAGTTTATGAGAAGCAACTGGGAAGTGGATTCTTTGGTGAGCGTAAGAGTGTTAGAGTCATGAGTGGCAGGAAAGGGCTATAGCCTATATATGTCCATGAATGTATGTATTGCATGCCCTGGGAAATAGTTCATGACACTTGGATGTTTTGTCTGTTTTATTGAGATTCTGTTACATGCTTTTCTAGAGGCTTTTGTTTCCAGTCATGTCCTTTTTACCAAAAACCATGTCTTGTGCCGAATACAAGGAAAAGTCTAATACTTTACATACATTCTTTGGCAATTTTGACTGAAGAACTAACGATTCTTTTACCCACTTAAATTGAGAATATGCACAGTGTGACATCCTGTAACATCAGTTTTCCATCAAGCAATGGAACTCTGATGATATAGTTGCCATTTCAGGCTCGGCATCCTTTGCTCTCTATCAGCCTATCTCCAGCCTTTCCTTTTTCCCTGTCAGTCTCTCTTGCATGCTCTTCTAGGTGACGGTTCCTGGTTCTGTAGCACTCTCACTAAGCCACAAAAGGGTCAACTTCTCTAGATTTTTGTTGGTGAAATTCCCTGGAGGACAGTAAGGTAACACCAGATTTATACCGAAATAACTGTCATCACAAGGAGACCACAGTGTTTTTTCCCAGGTTCAGGATAAGCTCTTGTCACAGCTCTGCTTTTGTCTTCATTATCTCAATTCTACTCTGTGTGGCACCTCTCCTATCTGAAAATAGCTCCTAACCAAGCCATGCCTTCACAAATGTAGATGGAGAAAGAATCTTGAGAGTCTAGTAACAAACTAGAGCATGGCTGTGTCTTCAAAGGATTTGGGCTCATTTCAGAAAGTGTATAGCTCCATTTTATCTCAGATTGGAAAACACGATTTTTTTTTTTTTAACAGGCTTTTAATTCAATTTTTTAAGAAGTCTTTTCATTTAACTAAGTTTTTCATTCAGTTATAACTGACTAGAAATTTGTAGTTTTTGATAAATCTTGCTATAAATCAAAGCTCTGGAAAATAATGTATAGGGTGAAGACGTCTACAGAAAGATATCTTCAAATAAATATGTTTTTCTTCTAAATCTCACTTTGCTTTCTCAGTATAATACTTTTCCTTAAAATTTGGTCACTGTCTAATCATTGCAATACAGTGAACTTCTTATGATGCATTCTACTTATTAAAATTTCTTGATTTTGAGTCTTCTGTTCAGTTTTAATTATACATTTTTAGTTTTTCTTCGAGTCAAACGTCTATTAAAACCCATTTTCTTAAGAGAAGTTTCCAGAAACTACCAGAGAACTATCTTCCACACAGTTTCTTTGGAGCTCCACTTGCCAGTGCAAACAACCAGTTTTCAAGAAGGATGTGGTGATGCAGCAAATAAATGGTAAAACAATCAAGAAAAAGTTGACGTTGTGAAAATCCATTACTTTTCTAACATGGCTAAGAATTACAGCATAAATTTTCCTGGGAAAATAGCACTTCTCCACCTATGCTGTGGTCAGCACACTTATTAAGCTTTTCAGTTAAAATTGTAGAAAACCTTGAAAATTCTGTGAGCTTTTTGACTTTAAAATTCTGCACAACTTTCTGAAGGCTGCCGACTTCTTGTTAGCCAAGAGGGCTGATCATGACAGCTGCATATAGGAGTCTCAAACAGTATTTTTCCACAGGCTAACCTACAGAGACTGACCTTGATACAAGATGCTGAAGAAGTTTCAAAGTTTTTGTGAAAGTGCCATAGAACAATCTGTACTTAAAACCCATCAAACAAACATAAAAACTAGAATATTCTGTAGTTAGTTTAAGAGTCTTTTGACTATCTGAAAAAACATCTCAGTAATATCAGAAAAGTGTGGAGTCATCTAAGTCTGCAAAAATATCTCAACCCTTCTCCCTTAGAAAGAAATGGTTTCTAAGCTTGGACTAGAGCCTGGATTTTGATGGTATTAGAATACAAAAAGTGCATTTTGGGAGGTTTCATCTGATAATGGAGGAAAGCCATGCAGCTTTCCAAAGTTATGACATTTTTTCCATTTGTCCTGGGAACAGAAAGTGAATTGCTTTCATGTCCAGATGCTACTCATAGCAATCAGAAAAATATCATTAAAATTAGCTTAATTGCTGTTCTCATCAAAAAAGCCACAGGGGCAAAATTGCTGCTAGTGGTTTTGTCTTGCATTTGTTCACAAAAAACCACACTTTCACGGAATCATATAATTATAGGATTAAGGAATGGGTTGGGTTGGAAGTGACCTTAGAGCTCATCTTTTTCCAACCCTGTTGCCATGGGCACCTTCCACCATCCCAGGTTCCTCCAAGCCCCATCTAGCCTGGCCTTGGACATTTCCAGGGATCCAGGGGCAGCCACAGCTTCTCTGCACAACCTGTGCCACGGTCTCACTAGTGTGAAACACTTTACTTATTTCTTTATGAGATACACTAGATCAAAGTTGGTAGGTAAGAATTCTCTTAAAGACAAAAATTCTTAATCTTTAAGGAAATAATATTATTATAGGACTTGGGTTTTTTTGGAATTACAATAACTACTATAGAAAAAGCTGGACAGGCAGAAGTAAAAGAATGTATATTTTCCCCATATGATATAGCCTGAACTTTCAAATGAACATATTTTAGTTAAACACCTAAACTGTAGTTTTCTCTTCACTTTTTCACACAGCAGAAGCTCTATTTCATAGCTGAGTCTTCTGTATAAGCCACAGATACCTTATAGTCCTCTTAGACAGTTTCTGAAGAAACAGAGTGCAAGAGCAATGACTGCTGCACAAGAAACAGTCCTTCACCAGCTTCTGCGAATGCATTCAACAAACAAAGAACTTAATTCCAGTGTGCCAAGCAATTCCATGTTTGAACAGCTCCTCTGCCTGTTGTTAGAATGACAGGGTCATGAAAAGGCATAGAACAAATGAGAAATTACAGCAGATGACTCATCTCTTCCACCAGAAGCTGGAGCAGTATAACAAACCAAAGGTGTTTGATGCACAGCTGACCCCAGGTGAATTCATCTTCATCCTCGATTTTGTACATTAATTTTGTCTTTATGACTACTGCACATACAACAGAATTGGAACTCACAAATCAACATCCTTATAAAATCAAATAATCATGTAATTTTTTCCCTGCACATAATGATTTTCCTCAATAAATAGATTCTATCTTTGGTGATGCTAGCTGATATTTGGTTTTTTTTCCAAATCTGGTTGTTAATAAAGACAATTTTCAGCATTGCAAAGGAGGAATGTATGAAGGTTAATGATCCCAATAGAAGGCAAGTTGTATATCTAATTGCCCCTAAGGTCTGTGCAAATATTAACCAGAGGATTTTGCAAGGCCCCATGTAGGCTGTTGAAAAAAATAAAACTAGTCCAAAAGATACATGCATTTTTGCATGAAATCCAGTCTATTTTTTCAGCCAGTGTTTTGTGAGTAGTGGTGAAGAAGAAGGCACTTTTTGCAGGAAATTGCAAAGTTCACAGTCAATGTTGAGAAATTGTATGCAGAAACCTATATTTTAGGAGATTTAAAATGTAAAGAGAGATCTGTCCAGTAAATCAGTGAGATTAAATCATCTAATCTGATATTTTGCATATCTGAAAGGCAGAAAATACTGCCTTGTTCTGCCTAGGTTAAGACAAATTAAAGAATTTCCTGGAGGGTACTTGATCTGAATTTGAAGTCAAACAGTGAAAATAGATCTGACTGAATACTGCCACCTGCAATGTGTATGTCTACATCTCAGCTAATCACTCTGTCTTCCCCTGAGAGGGAGAATGAAATTATGGGTAAAAATAGGAATTTGTGGGGAAGAGTGGAACTCATTCTACAGCAAACATTTAACACGGGTTAAAAACATGCTGTCTATTTCCATTTCAAGCCAATAACAGTCTTTGTAACAAGTTGAGCAAGTTTTGGTTTGGGTGTGGTGGCTGTGAAAACTTATAGAACAATGAAACATCATTTAAAAACACACATATGGGCAAGACCATACATTATTTCAGCTAATCCTACCCATTAGGGGAAGAAAGGAAGATCATTGCTGATATTTGCTTACTCTGCTGTTGCTATTGTTTAAACCCACTTACAAAACTCTTTAGTCACTTGGTTATTTAAGACAATGTGGTTATAAAAGCTCTGCAGAGGCATTAAATATGGGGGCTACATTAGAGATGGAAGCTTTCTGAAAATTTCTGTACCTACAGCCTAAGATATTATTTCTTCTGGAACAAATAAAAAACATTATACTTGCTCATATGCATGAGCCGGAGTTTACTTATGATGTAACTATTGTATAAAAATTACTGGAGTAATTTAAACAGCTCACTAATCCCTCACACATACTAATCTTACCCTCTGAAACTATAAATTAGAAACATAGCTAAATTCCTGCATTTTCTTTAAAATGTATGTGCACGGGGAGGAGTTTAAATGCATAAGAAAGGACCAGGTGTGCAGCCTGCAATTTCCCCTGAAAATATAACTAAAAGTGTGTGTGAAGAATTAGAATGTGGCTCTGGCTTTAGAAGCTCCTTAAGGAAAAAAAAAAAAGAGAGAGAAAAAAAAAAGAAGAAAATTAATCTTTATTTCCCACAAATGATTCAATAGTTAAAAGTCACATTTCATTTACTGTGCAATAATATGTTCTATGCACACTCAGACACAGCCTATCATTTTATATATGGGTTTTGTGAGGTTATAATGGCAATAAAATAACAATCCAGAGTTTTCCTGAGAAGGGAGCAATGCTCCTTGCAAAGTTCCCTCTTGCCAAGCACCACAGCTATGAAGAATGATGCTCAGATTATGTCCTGTTGATGGTTAATTTCAAATCCAGAAGTTTATTAACTTTGACTCATAGCAGAAAAGGCCATGACCAATTATTATTCAGGAAAAAAAATCCTGCTGTTTAGCCAAAGAACCATACCAAGCAACCCTGTACTTGATGTGCTTGTGATAAACGTTCACATGACAAGGTTATTTGGTGTACAGCGGCTGGAGGGGTTGTCATAGCAACCTGTGCATGATGCTCATAAATTTGATGTGTAGTTATCCTTGCTGTGTATGCAAAAAAACACAAAACCAACTCAAGCAGTTTAATTTATAGCACTGAAAGACTCAAAAAAAAAAAAAAAAAGGAATAATGAATTCTAAGGTAATAGACTTCTTCAGATTATATTCCTTCACAAGGAGACACAACCTCTTCAAAGCCAAAAAGACTTTTAAGATAATCATTATGGTAGTAAGTGCAGGTCATCATTAATATTGAGAAAGGGACAAAATAAAGAGCTCTTGAAAATCTCTGCTCAAGTGTATTGATTGTTTTATGCTATTCATGCAAACAGCTGGTTGTAAGTGAAAAAAAAACCCTAAAATTCTCTTTTTTACTTTTTTTCCCCAGAAATGTTGAGATGAAACCTTGAATCATCTGTCAAGCAGGCAATGATGAAATGCCTCCTTTCCATAAAAAGTCACCCAGATAAGAAGAATCTATCATTCTCTACAGTTCTGTCTCATTCAAACACAGGATAAAACTAAAGAGAAAAGTGAATGAAACACTCATTTCTGATGGGTAAAAACGTTGGTCTGGAGATCATAAAAGCAGTAGATGAAGAAGAAGGAGGCAATGACTTTTTATGAACCAAGTCATCAAAACCTTCAGTTGGGCAAGTTGTTTAAATTTTGTGCCATGTTCTCCCTCTCGATACAACAAGGATTTCTTCTTTCCATTTTCAGGAATAACTTAACACCTGCCTTATAAAGAAATAAGTCTGTAAGACTGGAGATTTTAGAATAAAACCACTTGCAGAGAGTAAGTGACGTGCTCTGGACCATCCCCACTAGAACTGGGGAAAGCAATGATGGAAATATTCCCTTGTCAGTGTCCCTCCAACCCACACAGGGCTGTTCTCAAATGAAAGAAACCAAAGCACCAAGCAGCAGGAGAAGCATCTTCATCTTTTATCTGCACCTCAGGTGCTGCAAAACACACACATCAGCAATGGGGTGAGATGAATGCCAAATCACAGACTCACAGAAATCATGAAATGGTTTAGGTTGAAAGGGACCATAAATCATCTTGTTCCACCTCTTGCCATGGGCAGGGACACCTCCCACTAGACCAGATTGCTCTAAGCACTGTTCAGCCTGGCTTTGAGCACTTCCAGGGATGAGGCAGCCACAGCTTCTCTAGGCAGCCTCCAAAATCCTAAAGTGTTTGGGACTCTCCTCTGGAACATGCAGATATTAATTATTTATTTTTCCATTTAAATAAATATTAATGAGTTGAGGATCCTGGCCATAGCCCAGTCAAGAAGGCCCCAGGTGAACAGCATGAGTTCATGCTGTATAGTATCACCTTCCTGTTCTAATGGCCAGGTCTTTTCAAGGAGCTGCTTCAACAAAGAGAGAAGACACTTCTAAATATGGAAATGTGCTCCCCAGAGTTTTCTAACCTGTATGACTGACACGATATAACATATAATTTATATCCCAGGGGTGACTGCAGCTTTTTTTTCACCTAGAAGTTCTGTTCTGTGTCTTCTTGTCACAGAAATAAATATCTAGGTATACACATAAACTCAAAAGTATAGTGCAAACTACAAAAGGAGGAAATAAAGGCACAACCCTCATGTCAAGAAAAGGGGTATCCTGACACAGACATTTTTGGAGAGTGATTCATCCCAGGCTCAGAGGGCTGCTCAGCACAGTCAAACAATTACTGTCTGGAAAAACATATTTTTGTCTGATGGTCCATAGGGATGTTGGGATGGCTACCTTAAATCTCGATATCAAGACCTAGAGAAGAGCACTCTAAATAACAGTGCAGATGTCTACATGTGAGCCAGATGCCATTGTGCTCAGGGAGACTTAGGCAAGGTAGTTAATAGGTATTAGGGCAAAATTAATTTCACCCTTGAGTTGACTCTTAGATTTTGATTAGATAAATCACTTCCTAATTTCCATTAACAGCTTTGACTACACTTTTGTTGATAATAGAAATCTGGGTGACTACTTCATGTGTAATCTCTTTCAACAAGGATCTATGAAACTAGTTAAAATTGACCTTGCATGAAAATCTTCTTTGTTCTCAACTAGCATTGAAGCCTCAGTGACACCTGTGCCTTCCATATTCCTTCCTTCAGGTATCTGCTTTCTCAAGGATTTATTCTTCCACACAAAAAACCCCAAAAACCCCAACCAAACCAAAACAGTAATAAAAAAAATAAACCCCACAACAACAAAAAAACCCAAAAAATTAAAACCAAAAAATTCCTATTTTGCAATTACCCTTTAAAATGACAAGTTTTGGTGGTGCCGTGTTTATAGTGAAGCAGGGTGTTCCCATAGGGACTGTCACCTTACACTGAAAAAACCCTACTTTGCAACTACCAACAAGGTTTAGAGAGAGAACCACAGAGTCTTGGTGTGTGTGGTTTCACAGAGTGCAATAAAATGTGTCCCCAGAGTGTGATCCAGCTTTATATATCCACCACATAAATAGCAACACTAGAGCTGGGCATCCTGGGCTCCCTTTGTAGTCAGTGGTGGGGGAAGAGTGGATGGGTGGAAATAAACCTTTCGGGACACGATTCATCTGGGTGAATTTATACCTATTTCAGGATGAGGTGAATCATGTCCTGAAGATCTCTACTGGAACTGTAGAGTCAGGCTGACTAAAACAGGAGTAATCAGCTGCATGACAGACACAGTCAAGTGACAATGTCTTCAATGAACAGTGTGCCATAGCAACACCATGGAGGATGAACGCTTTTTTTGCCTGTCCTCATAGCCTAATGACACAGCAATCAAGTAAGAGATTACTCACTTCTAGATAGGTTTTAAGCAGAACACAGTGTACAGTGGCCAAGTTTTCCTGATTTTTTTTTTTTTTTCTCTCCTGAGAAGCCTTCAAGACATGGCATGAATCAGCGTTTTCTGCACAGAACCCATAGGACCTGGGCTGCTGCATCTTCTGAAGGTTTACTGCTGAAACAAGTAGTGGCTGTTTTGTTACTCTGTCTTTTCCTGTCTCCCAAGGGAAAAATAAAGCCTTGGTGTGTGGCAGTGGGGATCCTTGAAGCAAGGGGAAACAAGAAGAAAGTTCTCTGTGGTTTCTCACATCCTTTATTTCTGCATGGCAAAAGGGAGAAATGGCCCAGTTGTGTGACCAGAGGGAATTAAAGTTGAAAAATGTGCTGTTGTGAAGCTGCCAGGCAGCTGAAAATAGTTTTTCAAGCCAGTGGTCCAGATTCATGTCACAGGGGCTGGGAGTGGAGGTGCTGTGGTCAGGCTACACTCTCCACACTCAGTGCAGAGGTCTCGTGCTTTAAACCCTGATGACTGAGGATGCTAGTGCTTGCTGAATTTATTCTCTCTGTTGGATCTGAAGAAACGAAAGGTGAGCTTAAAGAAAAGCTCACAGGAGGCCACCAAGGGAAGATGTTAGCAAGAAACATCTTTCACTTTCTAGCCAAAGACTATTGACTACATGGGTCCATATTTCATCATCAAAGAGTATCTCAGAAAAAAACCCATCTTCAGATGTAGGAAAAAAGTATGTTAAATTCAACATGAGGCACATTAAAAAACTACCAGATGAGTAAGAGAAGCATCTTAAAACAATAAAATACAGGTTGTCTGGACCAGCAGCACACACCATTGGAGTTCTCAAAGTTCCTATTTTGTGATGTGAAAATACCAATGATTTATAAGTTTTAATTTTTTTTTTTCTTTTAATAAAACATTGAGATTTCTTACCTCCCTTTGCAATTATTCTCATTAATCCTGTAACAGAGCTAGCTAAGGAAAAACCTAGAGTTCCTTTCCTTCAGTGAGACATTGGGTAACAAGCTTTTCAAACCATTTTCTCAAAGTGTCCAAAAAACATAAAATCAGAGGGCAGCTTCTCTTTTTTTTTTTATGAGCCACTGATACATGCAGAGGAGAACATAAATCTACCAGTCACTGGGACCATGTGAACATGTGTCCATGTGGACAGATGTGAAACTGATGTTAGAAGTAGAACTGGGAAAAAGCTCCATTTTGGCCAAGAACCAATGTTTGGAGTGGTCAGACATCTCCATGTAATCCTTTCCATTAAGGAGGACAGCTACATCTGGGTTGATATCCTTGTGGCACTGAAGTCAAAGGAAACGCAGTTACTATCAGCAGGGCTGGTTTTGCTGCCTCCTTATGCTTTGGTATATTCCCTCTAATCTGAAAAGCCTTCAGCTACATGCTTTGTAAACAGCACCAGCCACACGCACATGGATGGATTAGTCTCCCCCAAGTCAAGCTCTCCAGACTTTAGAAAGCTGCAAACAGATGTCACACCCTCCAAAAGAGCCTCAGGAATGCCAAATTTACCCCCTGGATGAGCCAGGGGCAATTTTCCCATGCATTTTGCTGCCTGGCTTTTGTCACTCCAGCCCTTGTTTCTCACGGTCCAGGACACACAGGCACAGGTTTGTGCCCAGCTGCCACCAAGCAACATGTTCCAGGTTTATGGCTTGAGCCTTGCCTTCCTGCTCACATGTCCACAGCCTCAGGGATTGCTTTGATTGTGACTGAACGGCATCCTTCCCTGGGTTGGATTAGGCTATTGCTCACACACACAGGAAAAAAAAAAAGGCAATGAAAAATCAGGGAAATACTTTTTTTTTTTTTTTTTGTCAAGTTAATAATTGAATTGAAATATGAGTGGTGCAGAAAAGAGGCCTTACACAAGGTGCCTGTGGGTCAATGGTCATAAATAATAAAGTCTTCTGAACCTCTGCTGTGAGGAAAGGCTGAGAGAACTGGATTTGTTCAGCTCAGAAAACAGAAGGATTTGGAGTGACCTGACTGTGGTCTTACCTGAAGGGAACTACAAGAAGGATGAAGGGAGACCACTTACAAGGTCATGGAGTGCCAGACAAGAGGGAATGGCTTCTCACTGACAGAGAGCAGGTTTAGATCAGATATTGGGAAGAAATTCTTTCCTGTGAAGGTGGGCAGGCCCTGGCACAGGTTGCCCAGAGGAGCTGTGGCTGTCCCATCCCTTTAAGTGTTCAAGTCCAGATTGGACAGGGTTTGGAGCAACCATGTCTAGTTTGGAGCATCCTTGTCCATGGCAGGGGAGGTTGGGACAAAGTGGTCTTTAATTTCCCTTCTGACCCAGGCCATTCTATGATTCCATGAATGATGCTAGCGCTGTCAAACAACATTTACTACCAGTGTCCTACTGAACAGTAATATCATGATGGAATAATCTAAATATGGGTATTTTTTTCTGCAGCATTTTGATGTTATCTTCTGTACAGTAGCCAGGTCCAGTGTGTGAGGGTTTATTATCTAAATGAAAACAACACAACAGGGAAGGACTTGAAACGGAAAACAAACCAGCAAAGTAGACCTGAAAATCTATTGACTGATCGATTAGGTGCACATATTTTTTCAGGAAAACAAAGGAGGCTTAAAGCCCATGAAGGAGGCTGAAGTAAAGTAAGAGCTTTGTAGAGAATAGCACATGAAAAAGCAGTTGTGCTCACCCCAAGAAATCACCCCATCACGCAAAATCGAGAAGTACTGCATGCTCCTTCACTCCCACTTAAACTTGCATTTGCTCCCATGGGATGTGCACCTTTTTGACAGATACTTCCCATGACCAAATGAGTTCTTGCATGAGATGAGGCAGAAGACAAGAGTTAAGCTCATCGTAACTCCAGTCTTTGCACTGGAAGCTGCATGGGATCACGCTGCTTAGCACAGTAGGGGGATAGGATCACCAGGAAAACCCTCCACCAAAGCTCTGTCAAAGTGACAGTCAGATAAGACAGACATGAATCTGACTGCCACCTTCACAGCGAGGATGCTTGTTTAGACTGAATCTGACAAGATAAAATTAAACTGCACCCAGCTAATAAATCTTAAAGGAGCTTAATTTTTTTTTTTTTTTTTAAGTGATGCCTTGTGCAAGGATGAGTAGTCCAGAAGGAAAAAGGTTTATATTTTTTTTTTAATTCTATAATCCTCCTTATCTGCTGTGTTTCTTACATTATTCCTGCCTCTGAAATATTCAGATCCATGTTACTTGCTTAAGCCCCAGTCCTGATGAATTGTACTGAGCTAGTTGGGGAAATGAAACAGGAGCTTGCATCTTCTAGGGTCATTAAAGATAAACAGCTCAGCTTGATTTCTAAACACTCAGAACCACTTCCCTGTTCAAGATCATTAAAAAAAATATTTAAAAAATATTATTTTGAATCTTGATTTTGAAGGAATCACAGACTGCATCTGAATTCACCTCCCTTAATTTCTCAGCAAACGTCTCTCTATGCGGAAAGGCTAAATTTATTTCCAACAAATTATTCACATGGGGCTGATTATTACTATTCTCTTGAATAGAAGTCTGAAAATTTCGAATTATATTCCTTAATGGATGGAAATGAGTGAAGGAAAACATAAGATGAATATCAGGGGAAAATTCAAAGGGATAAGACCTATATTGTGGGATGCAGTTTTTCCTTACAGATATAAAGCTCAAAAACATTTCCTGGTCCACCTTCAAGCTAGGTTAAATCAAGCACTAGGAAATGCAGTGAAAGGAGTAACAGCTGACTGACCCTGTAGATTAATGACCTGGAAGAACTTTATGAAATTTTAGCATCTATAACTTTGACAGTACCTCAATGATGCCTCTTCCAATCATGTTACAGCCCGAAGTCACAGAAAGCTTGAGTATAATGAGAATAAAACCTATCAAAATGCATTTACTTTGCTTTATTCTTACTTACCACAAAAGAAAGTGCTTCAGAAATAGCTCTGACATGACTCTCCCAATAACACTATATAACAGCTAGAGAATCTTAACTCCAAAAAAGACCTGAGATTGCTCCCTGGACAGACAGAAGGACCCTGTGGATTCTGACCCTCAGGAAGGCAGAGTAACAAAAGACCTGTCAGATGTATTTGGCCATAGTTGCTAAATGCTTAAAAATAAACAGTAAAACCTTAAAATCAATAGAGGATCTTACAGGAAGTTGGTATAAAGATTGTAACATATGAGTGATATGTTCATCTACTTGCTGATAAATTTTTCACAGGTGAGTTCTCCCCTCTGCATGTGTTTGTGGCTGCCACTAATACCAATGGGAGTCACACACCAGCAAGTGCAGGAGTGGGCTAGAGAGAGGTCAAGGAATAGGAAGACTTGTCTCCTTTGAGTTGGATTTGGAACCTACCTGTTCAGGTGTAAATGGAGATGTAGAGTGACTTTTCTGTATTGGTGCCTGTGTGAAGGTGCTCATGTTTTGTTTAGATATTGAAAAAGCTATAGTTCATTAGATATATATTTTCTAAGTCTGTTTTAGACATACTGCATTAGATACTAATTCTATATGATCTATAATAACTGTATGATACATGCCTTTAATTCTATTTTTATATGTATATATGCCTTTCAGTGTTTATTATAAACATATTTTACCATTTTACCCCTGTATATCTATTGGTACAGATTTTCTTTTTTTTCCAGATGGATACAAATGAGTGTGTGGTTCCACATCTATTTTACTGATTTGCTTGGAGATGTCTTTTCAGAGGTGCATGGTCACTAGACACACTGATACCCTTACCTGAGTGATTCCACTGGTCTTTTCTTCTAAGGGAAGGTTGGAAGTGTCCTTGGCTTTGTTCTTCCATATATTCTTTTACAGACCAAAGCTGGAGGAGCCTGTTCAGTTATTGGCTCTGTAATACCTTTGTGAGACAAGTTGCAGACCTCATTGTCACAACCGAAAGGTCACCCTATGGAGTCAAGGGGCACCATTCCCTTTTTTCACTGGAGGTTAGAGCAGGGTCTTTATCCCACAGGATTAAGGGAGATTATTCACATTATATTAGATAGTAAAAAAACCAGCAGATCTATTCAAAAGATGTTTGCAAATTACTATGGAGTTAAATCTACTCATACAAACTGTACACCTTCATCATATGCAAAAATTATTCTTCCAAGGTCAAAACTGTCTATGTCTTGTCACAAAATGCCCTCTTGAAACATCAATTTGTTATCCCTTGTAAATAAATTACTCAAGAAATGGGGACACAATGGGCAGTGCTTTGAAAGAGAAGACAAAGAAATATGTCCTTTGAAACCACAGAGACTTTACAGGTCATATGATAAGCCAGCAGGGGAAGAGCAACACAGAATCACAGAATTGTAGAGAGGCAAACACTGCTGTGCAGCCTCTCTACCCTGCACTGCCAGACTTTTGAGGCAAACCAGTGTGTCCTCTCCTATGGATAAATGCTTTCTTCTTTGGCCTGTAAAAAA
Organism: Margarornis squamiger; assembly: GCA_035222235.1. Lineage (NCBI taxonomy): Eukaryota > Metazoa > Chordata > Aves > Passeriformes > Furnariidae > Margarornis > Margarornis squamiger. The sequence continues at coordinate 70,119,270 of JAWWTY010000088.1, read as the reverse complement.
AGTTTCTGCTGAAGAAAAGGCACCTTCACCTTTCAGAGTACTCTTGAAAGGGGATCCAGATACTTTGCAGTACAGAATAGTAATTAAAAATAGCTTTCACTCTGCCATCAAAGCCACAAGGCCTTCAGAATTTTGTGAAGAGTAGTCAGTCCTGTGGTGATGGAAAGCTATTAGAGGAAGAGACTCACTTCTTTTGAACATGTGATGCAACTGAGGAATAGGTTGCTGTATGTTCACTGGGTCCTTCAACAAACCCAGAGACTTCAGCACCCAGAAACCATCTTTTCCTTGTTTTCTTTTCTGAAACCTTCAGGGATGACAGAGCTCTGTACAAATCACAGCTATCACAGAGCTGACTTGAAGAGGAAACTCCCCATGCTGTGTTGTTTGTTTCATCTGATCTTATTAATTTATTTGTTTATCTTCTCTTCCATCCCCTTATGGTCTTTCATGTCATATGCACACAGCTTTTTATAAAGATCAGAGAAGTCACTCCCCTTTGGATGCTGAGGAGTTGCCAGGTTTGCTTTACACACATCAGGCACAGAGAAAGGTTTTCCACAAAGCTACAGCAGCCCACTGAAGAAAATTTAATAGGTGCTGTTGTTCAAAGAGGTCTTCACGATCACGAATGACACTGTTTTTAACAGGCCATGGATCTAAATTACTTAAAAAATGGGAAAACCCTCCACATATTGGGCAAAAGAGTATGGTCTACCTGGACCTGTAGTCTACAAGACACCTTTTTGTATGTTAATAGGATGGTCTGTATGTCAAGAGCAGCACACATGACTGTACATAACCCTTGTTTAATTCTTTTTCTGGATAAAATAAAAGATTGTTTTATTCAGTGGAAACATGAGCAGTGTAAAGGAAACTGTTTCCATTGAAGTGTTTTAGGGCTTGGGATTACCATACAGGGTTTTCCTCAGATCTCTAAATGGATTCTCCCTGGGAAACAGGAGGTTACAAAAGCAGATGTCTGCTAGACACAATTGCCTATTTCCCCCCAAGTGGCAAAGTCACTCAATTTGCTGAGTGGAGAAGCCACTACATCACAGTGTATAATAACTCAGGGTGTTTGTTTCAGGACACAACATTCTTTCATTATCCACTCCCAGCCTTCAACATTTCTTCAGACACACATTATTAAACCACAGCTAATTATTAAATATTTAACAAAGACTGTACAGTACATTGCAGCTACCAAGGTAGGCAGAGCTATACAGATTGATTTCTCTGTGTCTGGACTCAGTATGCATCAAACAGCATGGATGCTTTGAAATTTCAAATCACAAGGCCAAGTTTTCACAGTTGATAGTGCTCAAAGGGGAGTGATTTCCTTAGCCCATGAATATTTTTATGATATTGAAAAAAATAAATCCAAGATAGAGAGAAAAATCCTGAAATCTTAAAAAAATTCTTCAAAGTGAAAAAATATGTGTCCCTGGCTTAGTCAAAAATTCTCTTAGATAAATATGAAATATTTGACCATAATCTTTGTAATGTAATTCAATTTTTTAAAGGTAAATTTCTTTCAAATGGAAATTTATTTTTTGTTTTTTTAATTTAAAAGGAAAGTGCCTTAAAATTTTGAGGAAAAGAACATTTATTCAGTCTCATTCAGTGGCAAGTTTTCCTAGCGTGACCTTTCAAACTTTGGAGTTGGCAGCTTGGTGTTTATGTTTCAGCTTTGAAGACCTATGTTTGCATCCAATTTTCTTGTCATGTAGAATAAATGTTGGGACTTCTATTTAATCCTTTCACAGATATTTCTGCACACAGATTAATGAATTTTAAAGCCATTATGATCATCTAGCCTGACCTTCTGTGTAACACAAGTCATAAAATATCACCCAGCAATTCTTGCATCAAGCCCAATCATCCGCTGTTGAGCTAAAGCCATCACACCATGGAGTATGACTTTCAACGTATCCAGAGGAGACAAACTCCATAAGAACCCCAGTTTAGCAAGGACAACTTTTTGTGAAACAGAGGAGTATTGGCCAAATAGAGTTACTATGGCCCGAGAGTCTACAAAAAGTACAAAACTGACTTTTTGATGTCTTCAAAAAAAAAAAAAAAAAGGGCAAATCTGTTGTAACTATTGCACCACAATTGCAACCTGGTCCTCAAAGTTTTGATCCTCATTCCAGGAATGTGGGCTGGGAAGGATAACAACAATCAGTGTGCGTTGTGGCTTTGGGCAGCCTGGTCTGGTGGGAAGCAGAGACTGAATGACCTTAAAGATCATCTCACTCCACCTGCCTACCATGGGCATGGACACCTTTCTCTAGTGGGGGGCAGTCCTGCCCATGGGTGGCAGGGGGTTGGAACTAGATTATCCTTAAGGTCCCTTCCAAAAAAACCATTCTAAGGCTCTATGGGTATGTTTGTAACCACTTTCATTCCTTCA
>JAWWTY010000088.1:70104869-70116799 GCA_035222235.1 Margarornis squamiger | reverse complement strand
GCCAGCCCCTGCCCACCCTCCCAGCCACCAATTCCTTCCCAATAGCCCATCCAGCCCTGCCCTCTGGCACTGGGAAGTCACTCTTCCTTTGTCCAAAGCACTTTTAAATGTTTTGAGGTTGAGCAAATAATGCAATAATGGACCTTGATAAATATTAATGATTTCTTTTTCCCCGAAGTGCAGATTTGGAGTGGTGAGATGGAATGGAGGGTATAGGATGCTTCCCAGTGCCTAAGACCAGTCTAGGGTTTCCATCCTTCACTAGCACATTGCAGTGCCACAGCCACATTGCCTCTCCATAAAGAACTCACTGAAGGCATAAATGGCTTAACTAAGACTCATCTAAGTTTTTTAATAAATCAGTCATAGGAGTGGGGTTAGATACCTGGGATGTTGACTTCTCTGTCTGGTTTTTAGAAGTAGATGTGGCTGTGAGTGTCTGACAGAGTAGCTATTCAGTCGAAAACTGGGAACAAAGCAACATTTATTTGGCTGGAATATGCTTGCTCTGGTTAAACATCTGTCAGGAAAGTTTTATCAAGACCAAAATATTTTGTTTCAGTTGAAATGAGGATTAGATGATATTGACTCATATGAAACAGTAATTCAGATACTATGTAGGTAGTATCTGGTATCCTGATGGGTGGGACTATTGATGGAGATTTTTGCAAATGCACCTGGGTTTCTTTAAAACTGCTTTTATTTTTTTTTTAAAGAGAAATTTTCAATAAAAAATAATTCATTTTTAATTAATTTGAAAAGTGCTGAACAACAGCAGTCGCAGTTCCCACCAAGCTTTGTGCAGGATCAATGGTCCTGCTTCTTCTTACAACCAACATTTTTCAGAATCACTGTAGATCATGGGCCTTAGCCAATAATCATCATCTTTCCTCAAAGAAATTCCACCACCATTTCCATCCGGACTAATTGAAAATGTGCCTGTGCCTTAAAGGGGTTGTTTTAAACCCATTTTGAAAGACTATCTTTCACTATGGTGGCATTAGATCATGCCACGTATAGGTAAAGAATGGAGACGTGAAATCTGCAGAATTCGTTTGCAATGAAGTCAGTGGGAGCTTTGCTTCAGAACAGCCCAGTATTGATTCACTGGATGGCAAAATCATCAGACCAAATGCCTCTGTTTCCCATAAATTATCCAAAGCAGAGAAAAAAAAATAATCTCACTGGTAATTATGGGAAACTTATGACACATTTCCTTAAAATTGGGTTCCCTTGGGGTAGGCTTTGAGGAAGACTACATGTGAGTTGCCCTTTGAATAGAAAGAATGGGATCTTTTCTGTGATGCTCAGCAAGCAAATAAGAAAAAATAACACAGAATGAAAGCCCAATAAAAATGTTTATAATTAGTGTGCTTAAGAGGGTTTAGAAGACTGAAAAAACCCTCTTCCTTCCCTTCCTTGTTAATTGCATGCAGAGAATTTCATCTTTCCTTTTTCCTCCTGTATTCTGAAAATAATTAGGAAGACAAATTTAAAAACTCTTTAAGGCTTTTCATTGGTAGACTAAACATAGAAAGAGGCTGAATAATTGAAATTTGTGGGGAGACTGTATAAACCACCAAGCACACCTTATTTCTCTCAATAAGGCAGAGCCAGAAATGAGCTGTGCTGGACCAAGATCTTGCATTAAGTGATGTTTTAGAAGTGTATTTTAAAAAAAAGATAAATAATTCCCGTTTTACATGTGCTGATCTTACTGCTGCAGAGAGCTGGAATAATTTCTGCCAACACTCACTGCCTAGTTTGGTTTGGGCAAGTCACACCTATAACAAGTGTTTTGGGGCTTGTGTGTAACCTGCTGGCTCTTGTTAAAGTGCATTTCAGCCTTTGATGTATGTGAAACAGTATTGTCAGTCCACCTTACCACACAAATCATAAGTCTGACTAATAAAAACACAAAGCTTGTGTGTATAATAATGAGCTCCCAAAGGGTGGAAAGAAGGTTCTTTCACACTGAGGTGCACACAGGCACATATTAATGCAGTTTGGTCTGATCACTGGAAAATTGTGTCCTGTAATTACTAAGCAAACATGAGGTGGAATGACATGGAAATGCAATGAAATGGGGCTTTGAGGTGGAAGATGAATTTTCAGAAAGTGCAGTTGGGAAGGAACACATACAAATCCTGCACAACTGCCTTGAAATACAAGGGACCCATTGGTTTAAAAATTAATTGTAGCCTCACTTAGGCCAGCAGGACCTGTCTGGGGCAGTATAGACCAAGAATTTTTGTGAATGAACTGGATTTTGGGTAAGTGGGCACAGCTTTTGGAAAACATCAGTTTTACTGAATGGCTTCCCTTTTCCTTCCAAAATGATTGATTCTTTTTTGTTGTTGTTGTTGTTTGTTTGTTTGTTTGTCTTTAAATTACTAATTGGGTGTTATGACAACATACAAACTAAATTGACTTTAAGTCCTTCCGTATATTCACAAATATTGTGTCATTGACTACATAATGATGTCAATCACTACATCTTAAATTTCAATTTTATTACGCATCAGCATTTGCAAATGAGGAAATGCATTTGGAATGTGGAGAACTGCTTGTCCCAAACCATTCCACATGTTAGAAGTGAGAATCTGCTAAAACTTGGCTTCCTTGGGTCCCAAAACAGGACTTTTGAATCTGCAATGTGCTACCCAAGTGCAATATGACATTTGGACTTGATTTCAGAGGTCTTTTCAAAGATTCTATGAACATGCATCTTTCCTTTGGGAAGCACCCAAATTTGAGTTATTCTGTGGACTTCCTTGGTGATGTTTAAAAAAATTCCAGCCAACCTTGCAGAGGTTGTGTGTGCTGTGAATAAAAAGTGGAAGGATATATCCAAGTACCCATAAATCTTGGGTTTCCTGCCTTCCCTGACAGCTATACTTCCAGATGGAGGGACATCATGGCAAAGATGATGCTCTCAAAGCTTTGTTTCATTTCTTGCATTTGTATGCTTTAAGATAGATATACTCATAGTAGGTCAGAACTGTTGAGTTTAACACAAAGCCAGTGTATTGGTAACGCATGTCCTGGTGATAAAAGAGAGTGAGCACTGTTCATCTCACCCCTTCAAATCCCACTCTGAAGGCCAAACCTATCTGTTTACAAGAAGGTTCTCAAAGTGGTCATTACCATGGAGAACAGTGTCCTCCTTGCAGTTGCTCTGAGTTTGGTACAGGTCTTACTAATGGATTAGTGTCCAGACTCACCACAGTCCTCTTTATTATACAGTATCTATGTTCAGAACATCTGAGTGGTAGCCTGACACATGGTATGAAGTCTCCAGAAATGACAGAGTTGCAGCAAAGTTTCTTCAGAAGAGAAACAAACAATTATTTTTCAGCAAGCCATAAAATAGAACAAAAAATTGGAGATGTAGGGATTCTAATAGCATAGATGTGAACTGGTGGTGCCTTTATTAATCTCCTTTGAATTCTCACTTGAAACATTTATCATCACTCAACTAGCCGATTATTCTCTTCTAATTGCTTCATGTGGACTAATTAAATAAAATGAAGACAATAATTTTTTAGATGTGGTTATGAGGAGGAACAATTTTTCTCAGGGAACAGAATATAGATTTTTTCTCCTTCCCCTTTACCTCCCAGATTGTAGAGATCTAATTCATTCAGTGCTACTGCATAAAGAAAGCTCCGGAATTCTCTGAATTATTTATTTTTAATAGTTAACAATCATTTAAAAGCCTCACCTGGATGACCTATGATTGAAAATCATGCCTCATTGAGCATAGTGTTTTGATCTGATGACATGTTTCCAGACAATTTCCTGTATGTTATATGAGAAGCTGAAAATCCTGCAAAATGCTTGTATTTAAAAGGGCCACACAGGCCTGCTGAGGTTCCCCAGGCACCCAGAAATGTGATCTGTCCCTCTCTGCTGTACTGCTGCCCCATGCTGATGGCACAGGAGAGGAATGTGGCAAAACTGAGATGGCACTTTCCATTGCAGCAGCACTTCAGTGCTTCTTGGCCTCTCTGTGGCCACAGCTTGCACTCCCCATCTGCCTGAGGACACAGACCTGGAAACATACTGAGATGGGGTGAATGGAACTCTGAGCAGCCTGATCTGGTCCAGAATATCTCTGGTCATTGCAGGGGCATTGGGATAATGGCCTTTAAAGGTCCATTCCAACCTAAACTGTTCTATGATTCCATAGATGGGAGAGAAAGAGGCGTTTTGGTGGAAAGGTTCGAGAGCTGAGTGTGGAAAAGCAGAAGCATGAAACTGGCTGTCAGCTTGGCTTTGTTAGTTGAAGAGCATTTTTGGCTCTACCTTCTTGTTGTGTCTCAGCTAGGTTCCCTTATATAGTCAAAGATTTGTCAGGTTAGGAAGAAATACATGGATGTGACCTTTGAGCAGGTGAGGTATGGGTATATTCATGTTTCACATTACTAGCAAAAAATCAAGTTGAGCCTTTAAAATAAGGACAAGTAATCTAGTCCACATTACAAGCTGAAGCTTCTGGCAACATGCAGGACAGAGAGAAGGAAGTGTTTGAGACAACAGTAAGGGTAGAACTCATTCCTCTACCTTGGAGGTATTTAAGTATGTTTGTACCTATAGCCATGAAGAAAAATTAGTACTTCAAAGGAGGAAGGGCCACATTTCACCACCTGACATAGGGCATATGAATCACCATCCTGTGCTCTTGAGATGTCACAGCTTGGCCCACATCTCACAAGGGCCCTTGCGAGAGGTGGTGGTGATGTCAGCAGGCAGATGGGTTGAGAATGGCAACCTACATTTCACACCACACAGATCTGAACAAACAACAGTATTTTTGCCTCTTTGCTCCTTCTGAGTTGCCAAAGAGGAGCAGACTAGCTGGCTCTCCCGCTGACTGCAGTAGACCAAATTCTTTTGCAGCAATCTCTCCAAGTGTCTTGTTGAGAGGAACATAGCTGCTTCCCTGGAAGATGCTTGTTCCACCTTGTTCTCAAAAAGCAGCCTTTTCTCCTGTGTAATCACAACCCCAAGTACAGTCTTGGTATTAACTGAACTTAGAAAAGTAAGTTATAGGTGGAGGTGTTTTTGAGAGGGAAGATGATCCTCTGGGTAAGGTGCTTTTGACTTAGTGGTATTCCTAAGAGTGAGAGAGTTTCTGAATATGGAAAAGCAATTGTTATTAATAACACAGTGCTTAGAATATTTTGGTATTTTACATTTGTTTGTCCATCACCATTGTTTGATCATAAATACACCCATTTTACAGCTTAATGAAAAGGACTATTTTACAGCTTCAACTGAGCAGATCTGGGGAATGTATTTTTTTTTTTTTTTTTAATAGTATTTTTACAGAGCAGTCTGTGCTATTGAATGCCTAATCTGGGCTGTGTCAACCTGCACATCTGAACACACAGACACTCGTGATCAGAGTTAGTGTTGTTGTTGTTTCTTAGACTAGTTCATGGCCACAGGGAAACATTTAACCCACCAAAGTTTCCCTCTAGCCACCTGCCCTCATTCCAGGACAGCCCTGTTGCCCTGTGGTCTGAGTCTTGGCTCACTCTTAGTCCAGCTGAACAGCAAACCCTCTTAGAAAATTTGTTTCTCACAGGGCTTCCAGCGTCATAACCTACTGCAGGAAAAGACCATCATTTTGACTGTGCTTTACAGATGTCAAATCCTTCATGGGATTCAGTTTAAACTTTAGGCTCAATGTCAAAAATAATACAAAAAACTGGCTGTAATTACCTCCTGGAGCTGACTTGCCATAAATTAAAACAAAATTAAAAAAAAAAAAATCCACCCCACATTTTAAAGGAATTTTGACTTTCTGCCTAGATATATATTTTTTCACTCCTTGCTTGGAAACTTAAAGAAGGGAACAATTAATGAAAACCAATTGCTCAAAAAGGCATGGTTTTCAGATTATGTTTGTTTTCATATCTTAAAGTAGCCGACTGTTTCTTAACATAGTTCTAATTCATAAGAAAACCCCAAGACAGATTAGAAATGTAGATCAGAAGAGGAAAGATATAATTTTTTAATTCTATTTCCGACCCCATGTTATTCAGTCCCTCCTGCAATCCTCATTTTTTCCTTGTTGGCTGCTGTAATACTTTAGTATTTTTATAGTATGCAGTATTGTAATTAAAGGGGTGTATATATTTTTATGGATGAAAACCCCTTTTTGCAGCTATGGCCAGTAAAATGCAAATTAAATGCAGACTTTTGGAATGGTAAAAAATTTTGGTTTGCCCCTCCTTCAGCATGCTATAATTTTTGCTAGTACCCCTCTTTCCTTCTCAGGTGCACTAGGAAACAAAAGGTCTATGATGCCTTGAGGAGAACAGATTGTGTGGGATTTGGGACCTTAACAGAAGCTGGAAATATAAGCCCATATATCTTGACTCACTTTTCAAATGGTAAAATAAAACCTGCTTTTATTTTGGGAAAATACCACTCTGTTTAGGTGTTTATTCATCACAAGCACTGAACTTCCAGGCTATAAGCGCGTAGAGACCTTGATCCAGTACTGAGACTGGACATTTGTCCACTGGTGGAGATTGGACTGTGCAATACACTCAACCAACAATACCAGCGGCAACGTTCCTTCTTAAATCGCCTGTTTCCAAACACAATCTTATATGTTTTGTCCCAAATTCATGCTTCACCGCTCTGTTCTACCACCCTGGGCACACTGGAGTTGAGTGTGCCCAGGGTGCTGCTTTAACATGTACCATGAGCTAACTGGGCTTTAGTGTCTATACTGAAAAGCAAACTTGGAGCTCTGCCTTCTGCAAATAGACCCTGTTACCCTTTGAAAATGATCTTTCCCTTCAGAATGGACTTTCCCCCTCCTCTGATTCCTGACTGGATGTAGTACATGGCTTTGAATCCCTCGACTTTTTTTCCTGGCCTTTGGCTTGACCCTGGACCCTAAGTCTTGTCCAGATGTTAAGTTTGATCCAATCTTTGCCTGTTCTGGCTTTTGTTGCCTGGTTTTAAGCATAGTACATAATTTATCAGGTGTCTCAGTCTAAACTCAGTTTAAAGCCTGTGAAGCTACTCTAGAGAGTTATGTGTGTGTGTGTGTGTATATATATATATATATATATATATATATCCCAACACATCTACCCCATAATATTTTGCATTACTTTTGTTTTAAAAGAAAAAAAAAAATCTATCTGTAAGTCAGATAGATCTATCAGATCTCTGAGTCCCTTTATGGGATTACCATTTGAATTTCAAGATAGCAGCTTTTCAGAATAAATGGCAAATTAATTATTTTATCTTTATCCTTAAAAAAAATAATGTGCTAATCTTTAAGTCAAAGGCCTTGGATACCCTAATAAAATTGCTTGTGTTTTTTTAAGTTCTGTATAAGAAACATGAAGCATAGTGTAGTAAAGTACATCAACTTTTGCCAAAATTTTTTCAATCGTCAGTGTGAAAAAGTAACTCTATGTGTGAGAACTAATTGCTGCCAGAAACTCACTTTATAGAAGTGATCATAATGAGTGATTTTTTGAGTCTAATGGATTTGCTTCAAGAGGGAAGCAAAATGAGCCAACAAAGAAGTATGTAGGTTTTCCCAAGGAATTAAGGTCAAATAAGACACAATCTTTCAGAAGTTTAATTAATGACAAGTAGAAAATCAAGACTTTCAGACACAGGGAAAACTCACACTTTATTGTAAATGAGCATGCTTCCATTATGATGGAAGCAAACCAGTATTTTTTAACGCATGTAGCTGAATCATTCTGTTACTCCAACACAGAGAAATCTGTGTGAAGTCAGCATAATTACTGGTGAAATGAAGCTGACAGTTGGAAATATTTTTCATATATTTTCCAAGTTTCTACATATTTTTAAAATAATCTTTAAATGTTTTAAAAAAGCTGAATCAAAGAGTGTTGTACTTTAGAGTGCTGGTTGTTGGAGGGCGATTACAGACACAGGTGTAGTTAAACATCCATCCTACAGACTCCTGCTCCCTGTTCATTACACTGACAACCCCAGCTCAGCCCAGTAGCTGATCTCACCTAGACCACTAACTTGTTCACAAAAATGGATGTTGAGTATCTGCCTCTCCCATCATCCTAAAGCATGATGCAAGATGAGAAGACAGTTTTATTTTGTGTGGCTGAAAGAAAAGAGTCAAGGAAGAAAGGGAGTAAAAGGATAAAATCTCTAATTTTTGCACTGTTGAGAGAATAGAGATGGAATTCAGCATGGCTGGAGCAAAGAATAGTCTCTAAATACAACTCAGCTGACCAGTTGGTAGAAGGGATATTGAAAAGACTGTTCACTGTCTTCTCCTATGAAACATAGAGAATTTTAACTTGCTCACTCAAATTTTAAATCCCCTATTGCCCCACTAAAATATAGTAAAAATGTATTTGCAAATACAGTAAATTCTACTCAGTCTAATAACTCTGTTACTGATCTTACATACCCTTAATTTATGGATTTCACATTCTTGAACAACGTAGGTGTTTGTCTTAACTAACTTTAAACTGTCATAAAAATCTCACTATCAGATATTTGGCCATTTCTACAATCTAGTATCAAATGTTTATGTCAAAAGACAAGCATTTCAAATAAAAATAAGAGCAACTCATTAGCAAGCATGTTCAAAAACCATCTTGCCAAGATATGGAGTAAAAGGTAATGGAGAACCACAGTCACATCTTTTATACTTGCTCGGATCACCTGTGGTTTTGCTTCTTTTTTTCCTTTTCCCCACAGGGACAAGGATGTCTTTTCAATCTGCAGAATCCATGTGACAAGAAATTCCAACCTATCTACACGGAGCGAGAGAAATGCTGATTTCCTTTTCTAAAACATGTATTATATTCAGAGGCTTTACTGGGGATGAATTTAGAGGAGACAGGTCAAAAAGTCCAAACTTCCTCCTCCAGCACTGCCTTAATGTACCCTGCACACTTCTACACCACTAGACATGGCTGTGCATTACTTTGCAGCATTTCCTAGCCAAGGCATCAGCATCACAGAGGTTTCTGCTTTCTGTGTTGTCTGGAGTGTTTAATGGTTATAAGTCTAGTATTTTCTCACTTTCCTTTACTGGATCACCTTCCAGAGTCACTTGAACATGTTCTAACAAATGAATTATTCACTCTTGCTGTTGTGGATATAAGTGGTGCTCTAGTCTTGAGATCTCTGTTCCCTACATGCAGTAATTTTGTACCTGGATGGCTGAAATACCTTTTGTCTAGTCCATATTAATGAAATCAGCTCAGAAATATTGAGGGGAAATACAATGGCTTAAGATAAACAGAAGGGAAGACTAACAGCAAATAATCTTGTTTGGATTTCAGGTCTAACAAACTAACAGAACAAAACAGATAACTTCATTTCTGTCAGTTAGAAAAGTTCTGTCTATTCACCTGTGAAAATCTGTTCTTTCCTGACACAGCAATCCTATTTCTGCATGGCTGGAATTTTGTTGGCACTAATCAAGATTTTGTGGTGAACAATTTGAACGCAAATGAAGTTTAAATATACTGTAATGTCTCTTTTCAGGATGGATCTTTATGATTAGAAGAATAAATTTTCCCAAGCATCCCCACATGTTGAAGATTATCATGGCTGTTTAACATGTCTGAAAAGATTTCAAAGTGCAGATATTTTGCAGCTTCTCTTTTCATCTGAAAGAGAAACAATTACAATATTCTCATGTTCCTGCCATATGATTACTTCTGATGGGGAGTTGATTTTTCATGGAGGATTTAGGATTTTAGTGGCAATGAGTTTTCCTTAGCTAAAACAGAGACAACCAAAACCTAAGCAGAGGGCTCATCAGGGACAAGAAAAGTAGAATGTGAGACAGCTGATGAAATCACTGATTTGTTAAGACTTGCAGCCAAAAGTGGCTCCTCCCTGTTAGAGGAGAAGAAGTCATGTCATCTTCTTCGCACCTCAGTCTTTAGGAGGAGTTTCATTTGTTTGGATAAATGTCACTCTCCTGGAGAAGTGCAATATTGACACAAAAGCAGACTTTGCAGGGACATTTTCTCTCACGTACTCATATCCTCTCACAGCAACAATGCACATTTCCACCACAGACCCTCTGATGAGTATGTGCATATTTTGGAAATCAATCCAGAGTCACAGAAAAACACTCTGGAGTAAGACTCATTTGAACATGCCCCTTCTTAAGGCAGGAAAGGTTGATTCTGGGCTCTGTGTGGATCAGCCACTGCATGACCACCCAACACGTTAGGCTGGGGAGACCAAAAACATCAGCCATTACCCCCTGACTGCTTGTACCACCTGTATATTGGGAGAACCTCACTGGGAGAGCTGGCTGGAACCCGAGCCATGCATCTTCATGCAGTGCTGCACAACTGTGCTGTGCTGGACCTTGTTCTCACCAGCAAGGAGGAATGGGTGGGGGAATGTGAAGCTCAAAGGCAGCCTGGGCTGCAGTGACCATGAAATGGTGGAGTTCAAAATCCTTGGGGCAGTGAGAAGGGCACACAGCAAGCTCATTACCCTGGGCTTCAGGAGAGCAGACTTTGGCATCTTCCGGGAGCTTCTTGGTAGAGTGCTATGGGATAAAGACCTGGAGGGAAGAGCGGCCCAGGAAATCAGGGCTTGCCTGCTCCAAACTCAGGAGCAATGTTTCCCAACAAGTAGAAAGTCTGGCAAAAATGCCAGGGGGCCTGTGTGGATGAACAAGGAGCTCCAGGGTGAACTTAAACACAGGAACGAAACCTGCAGAGGGTGCAAGTAAGGACAGGTGGCCTTGGGGCAATACAGACATATTGTCCTAGAAAACAGGGATGGATAATGGAAAAGATAAAGGAAAGATGATGCCCTCATAGAATTAGATCTGGCCAGGGATGCCAAGAGGAACAGGAAAAGTTTTTATAGGCATGCCAGTGATAAAAGAAAAATATGGGAAAATGTAGACCCTCTCTGGAAGAAAATAAGAAACTTGGTTACCCAGGATACAGAGAAGGCTGAGATACTCAACAACTTTTTTGCCTCAGTCCTCATCAGCAAGTGCTCCAGCCACACTGCCTGAGTCACAGAAGGCAAAGATAGGGACTGGGAGATTGTAGAACCTGGCTTTGGAAGGGCTGCTAAAACCAGAATCACGCATGCACCTGTAGGCACAGGATTTTGATCATGTCCTGAAAATGTCCTTAAATTTTCTCACCTGGTTTAAGATCCATGCTCAAGTCTAATGCTGCCCAGCAATGAATTCCACAGGCAGACTCTGCTGTAGGGTATTTCCTTTATTTGTTTTACATTTACCTACCATTTATTTTAACATATGAGCCCCAGTTCTCATATTACTGCAGAGTGTAAAGAGAAAGAATGATCAGCTTTTCTTACACCATTCATCATCTTAAATAGGCCAATTAAGCCCATGTAATTATCCTTCTTTCCAAGTTAAATAATCCAAGTCTTTGCAGCTTCTCATATGGAAAGTCCATCATGCCTCTAAACCATTGAAAATTATACAGTGCTAATTTAAAACATGGCCAGTTGTAACATGTGTATCTATGTCTATTTCTACTGACACTATGACTGTCAGCTAATTGAACATGTGTAACACAGAAAATACAACTCCAGCTGTTTGTTCCCACATCGACAAACGAAGGGACATTGGGTTCTGGGATGTAGAGGCAATGTGAGCATGGTCTGGAGTGTTCCAGAGGGCTGGGAGCCACGGACACTTAAGACTGTTGGATATATTTTATTCCCTGATCTCTAGAGACAAGGGGCTCTTTGACTGTGTCCACACTACCCTATTCCCCCGCCAGAGTTTCCCATCAGGCTGATGCTGTCCCAGAGAGAGGAAAATTATTACTGAAGTCCAAATAATGCCGAGGGTCCCCAGCTGAGATCAAGGCCTCATTGTGCTGTCTGTGGCATAAACTTGTACTTAGAGACAGTCCCTGCCCTAAAGACTT
>JAWWTY010000088.1:70092777-70104769 GCA_035222235.1 Margarornis squamiger | reverse complement strand
GTAGTCTAAATAGGAGAGACAAATAAAGGGTGGGAGAGAAAATAAATGTGGATTGACTTGCACAGCTGCTGGAACAGCTGCTCTCAGAAGGAGATGGGAACAGGACCCAGTCTGGAGGGTTTTGGGACAGTGTTTTAGCTACTGAGCTGTCCTGCTTCCCATTTTCTTGTGGAAAATGACATTTTAACCACCTCATCTTGAAAACACCTGGTCAGAGAGAGCTCAGGGGATGGAGAAGTTAAAACACAAACAGTTGCTTGGCAGCTCAGCACCCTTGGGTTGCATCTGCTGCTGCTGTGGATAAAGCCAGCACAATAGTTTGAGAGAGGACCTGATGTGGGAAAGGGCACATTGAAAGAAATGTGATGTCTCCTGTGGTTGCAGGTCATCTGTTTATGTAAAGCACTCAGGATTCAGACCACATGAAAGCTCTGGCAAACTTCTGAGCAGATGAGTGCTAGCAACTTGCTAGTGAAAGAGGCCTTTAACCAAAAATCTCAGGAACATTTACATTTGGAACTAGATTTTAGTGTGTCTTTGCACTCCAGTGTGGGAAGCTCTCTGGCCCTGTGTGTGGAATCAGCTATTGCAGCATCTCACAGTTCATATGCAATGCTGACTAATGAAAGGAAAGAGATGAAAGCCTGTAACTGAGGAGCTTTCACTGCCAGAGACATGCACAGCTGCACTCCCTGTAGTCTTTCCTTGGCAGACTAATGTCTCTGCCAAGAGCTGGTGAAAGCTGTCTGGGAGCCTGTGCTCTTGCCCACATTGAATACCCAGGTAGTGAACCATTTTTGTCACTTTGAGCTGTGCCTCCCATGCAGTTTTATGAGCAGTTGTAAAATCTTATTCTTTCAGGCTGCTAAATTTGACTAGACTTCCTAATTATGAATGTGTTTGTCATTCATATAAGCAGCATTTTGATTGCTTTGCCTACCACAGAATGCCAGCCCAGAATTTAAGACAGCCCAGCTCCCTGATATCTCAAGAGAAACTCCTAACATGGGGATCCCTGCTGAGCAGACAAGAGCTGCCAGGGTGTTTCCTAGGATTACGTGATGCTCTTCAGTCACTCTTCATTTGAGGTATTTTTTCTGTCGGACTGAATATCCGAGGGACAGAGCAGTGCAAGAGCCGTAGGGTTTACTGTGATCTCTGCAGAAGATTCCCTCTTCTGAGACTCTTTTTCCACCCTCTTGCTTGCAGCTACTTCAAGAGACAGACTTCTCCCTCCCATCCTCTTTGAGATGGAAATGACTGATCCAGCTCGTACTTGTTTTTTTTTTTTTTTTTCAATAGGTAGTACAACTTTTCTGCACTGCCTGTGTCTCTGCTTCATGTTCTCCAATTCAAACACCTGTCAGTAAACCTGGTAGCCTCACAGCTTTAGCACTAGCTAATTCTCTGCCAGTGGCACAGGAGGGATATCTTCCATGCACAGCAGCACCTACAAGCAGGTATATAGCCCATTAGACAGTGTATTTACAATTACATGCACATTTTACAGCCCTTTGTGCCTATATGTAGCCACACAGTAGACTTGGGACCTGATTTTCCTCAGGACTGTGTTACAATCTTCTAGCTACAACTTTCAATTTTCTCACAGTGTGTTTCCTTCTTCCTCTTTGAATCATTGTTAAAAAAAAAAAAAAAAATCTCTTATAAACACTAATTTTCAGTCTGGGCAAAATCTCTCTACCATTAGCTCCTGGCAAAAAGGATAAGCACCTTGTGGAGGTATCCCTGACATAATCGTATGATTTTTGGGATGCTCTCAAATGCTAGTGAGTATGAAGCACTGGCACAGGTTGGGCAGAGAAGCTGTGGCTGCCCCATCCCTGGAAGTGTCCAAGGCCAGGAAGGACAGGGCTTGGAGCAACCTGGGCTGGTGAAAGGTGTCCATGCCCATGGCAGGGGTTTGGAATGAGATGAGCTTTAAGGTCACTTCCAACCCAAAACATTCTATGATTCTATGCCTCTTAGAAACTGAAGTTGAATGAAATTATGCCAGCCTTGGGAAGTATCCTACTAGGGTGGCTTTGTTTCATTGCTGTTGTACTGCAGTTCCCTCTCCTAGCAGAGACAATGTGACAGCCCTCAGAAGCCAGTACCCTGCCAATGTAGTTGTGAAAACCCCATCAAACAGCATAGCTGTGTCTACAGTAAGATTTTATTGGCAAAGATACATTGGCTGGGTACATCTGATTTTTTTTTTTCACGTTCTTAGCCAAAGAAACTATGCCAGCAACATCTCATAGCGTAGACTTCACAGCAAGTAGCCCATCATAAATGCACTCACAGACGCAGAGAGAATGGTCATTAAAAAAGATGTTCCCCAGTTTTCTGCTAAGTTCTTGTTAGCCACAGATATGTAGCAAAGTTATAAAAACAGAAAAAGGAACCAATCTGCCAGTCACTTAATGTGAGTCAACAGCTGTCTCATTGTGCCAGTAGGAACTCCAATCAGAGGTCATGATCTAAATTAATTTTAGCAGCACCCAGTGTTCTCCCTGATGACTGGGTCAATCCCAGGTCACACAAGACTGAAGAAAAAGTGCTTTCACTAACTTCTTTCCTTTGGACCAACTCAGTTGAGAGATATTCCTTGTCAGAGTTATGTGACTGCTTTACAGAACAAGATATTTTCCCTGAGTTAATCACTTAAAGATTTAATTCTCAGCTTTTAAAAATAGTTCACACCATAACAGAGAGTATTTTCAGGGTTTATCCTCTTCCTCTTTTTACACTGATTTTCAATTCACTGTTACTCAATGTCGCTTCTGCTATTCATGGAGCACAGCCAAGTGAAACCGGGACCCGCTATGCTGCTGATTTACACTATAGAACCATTATTAGCTGAGTTCTGCATTGGCATTCCAGGCATTCCAGCGTGCAGCTAGTCTCCTGTGTATTTATTCATTCAAAATAATGACAGGGCTGGCGAAAGATGCTGAAGTGACAGCCCCGTGGAGTGAAGAGGTCCTTCACTGAGCCACAGAATAGGAACAGCAGAGCCAACATGCCCCATCTCCTCCCCACATGTCCTGCACCCTGCTTCATCCTACTCTGAAGCCTTGTAGAGTTAAAATTCAGGGCAGAGAATTAACAAGGCCTAGCTAGTATTTTGGTGCAATTTCTGTCCTCACTCTTTGTGGTTTTTCATCATTCTTAGGCTTTTAAAGAGTTCTGCAGCACAGCTACACTCATCTAATGGCCCCATTTCCTGAATCACCAGGGCAAACACCAAACGACACACAACCCCAAACAATTTGGGACCCTAGAACTAGTTTTGAGGAGACCTGGCTTTGTAATTCACAGTTCTAGATACATATTAGGGTGAGTTTGAGGTCTCTAAATGGTGCAGTGTCTTGGTTTTGGCTATTTGGCCCAGCACCCAGAGCACGCTGCTCGCTCCTTCCCTCCCATTCTTTTCTGAGATGGAAGCATCATGATAGATCATTAATGTTAAGAAAAATGCACTCTTGGAGACAAGTGGGTGTATGGGGAGACAATTAAAATGTTCCATTGTGTTGAGCGCTGTGCAAACACTGAGACAATGGTCCCTGGAGTGGGGATCTCGCCACCTAGACAGACAATAGCAGCCATTCACACCACTTATTATAGACTAGTTGGAGTATCCATTTTAGGTGTGATTCATAGCCTAAATTTTCTCTATTGGTCAAGAAATAGTTGCTTCCAGGGAGTGACTTAGAGCACCTAAGTTAGATGAAAAAAGTCATATGGTAATAATTTTCCCAACTATTATGTGGAGCAGATTAGGGAGAATAACCACCTTTTGCCTAATGGACAGCTCTCCCTAAGCTCCCTTCATTGCCAACAGGAGGTGAAAGACTTTACAAGATGGTTCACAGCATCCAAATCAAGTTCTCCTTCCTCCTGATGGAAACCATTTCTCTTCACTGACAACAGAGGGGGAGTCTGGGGATAGTAAGTTCATTAGGCTAAAATAACCTCTTGTAACACCCTTGTAACTAGCAGGAAAAACAGCATGCAGCTGCCTAACTTTGTCAGGCTGCCCACTAAATCTATTAATGGATATAAATTGGCAAAAAAGATTGGGAAAAAGGGGGAGAATCCATTTACAGGAAAACGGAAATCTTTCCACATCTCAGTAAACACACGTAGGAACCATAATGGAAAACATGTGGCATTTCCATAAATTTGACATCTCCTCTCAGACACCTCTGTGATTCACATTTAAAGCAGGACACTGCAAAGCCTGGATGCCACAGGGCTGGGCTGTTTAAGGATGAGGACATCCCAAGCTGTGTGCTGAGTCCCTGCTATCCCAGGTCACACACCTTTGAGGAAGGCAGTACCTCTTGCCCACTGTGGTGAGAAGAGGCCACTGGGGTTTGGGGCTGCAGGAATCACCTCTCAGCACTCAAGGGCAGCTTTCACGTCACAACTGAGCTTTCTTCTATGCCATCCCTGACACTGGGCTAACAGTATCTACTTATTTCCTCTCAGCTTTGGACAACTGATGCCTGCAGAGCACTCGGAGGCCCTTGGATTAAATGTGCTAATGGAAGAGCAAAGTGGTGTAAAAGCACGTGGTGTGACTGCCGCCTTGTGTTTCCCCTCCCTCTCCCTGGCTGTGTGTGGATGCTGCTCCACCATGACCTTCTACGGTGATGCTGTGGCAGCCTATTTCTTCACGGGGGCATTTGGGCTGACAATGCGAGGCTCCTTTTCCCACATAATTGAAAGGAATTTCTGATTATGCACAGGGATGTCAGCAGTGCGAGGAGCTTGGACGCCTTCCAGCCGCAGCCGGATCCAATGATAGCGCTGCGATTTCTCCTTTTTTGGCACTCTACTTGTGAACTTTCTGCTCCCTTCTGGGAGTGATTTCTCAAGATAATACGCTGCTGCTCCAGCTTCTCTCTGATGGCCTAGATTTATGGCTTCTGCAAGGCGAGAGAGGGGAAGGGGTGTGGGAGAGACAGGGAGGATGAAAGCAGAAAGGGAAATTATTTTTTGGTTGGGGTTTTATTATTTTGGTCTCACTCTTGTACAGTGACTGTCTCCAGGCTTTGCACAAAAATAGTCTGTCCTTTCCATCTCTGTAATGCTCTTTGCTGCCTGCAGTGAAAGGTTGAAAGTACACATGAGTTTTTCTGGCCTCTCTTTAGTCCAGCCCCTGTGAATATGTGGCATGAGGTGAGCACTACATTTATCTCTGACCTTTCCACCATCTCCTGCATCTGTTAACTGAAAGGAGCGGAAGACGTCCCCAGCCTCCTCTCCCACAGAGCAGATGGTACTGGTGACTTGATTTACTTTATCTCTATCAGTCCCAACTTGCCTCAAATCTTTCTGAATGTCTAATTTATCTAAAACCTTCATTGCTCTGTCTACACTGGGGAAAAACAAAACAACGGCCCCAAAAACCCCAGCCACTGATTTTCAGGGAGAAATATTTCAAAATTCCAGATGCTGTGCTCAGAAATTTAGTAACACCATAATTAACTAGGACAAAAATTTCTCTCTCTGGATGTGCTAATCAGCTGAATATCCTCTTTCCCCAGTGAATTCAGGCTGTTGAAGATGTTTCCATAACGTCAGAACTGTATTATCCAAGTATTTTAACCCTCTCTCATAGCACCTACAGGAAGGTGGGACAGTGCTGCCATCCCCATTTTACAGATGGGAAATGGGGAACTGAGACACAGAACTTATCTATGACAGACCAGGTGAGTTACCCTTTGAATATACCTGTTTCTGCCTACTGCTTATAAAGGTAGGTCACTGATGTTTCAGAGGATTACATCCATAATCCTGTATGGTTGCAGTCGACAGAGATGAATACCACTCTTTGAAACTCAGCAAGGTCACCCAGGAAGAGCAGAGCAAAGCAGTGAAACAAGCTTTTCTATTTTACAAATGACCTGGTGAATAATATGTGCACCTCCCTGTGAGGTGCTAGCTCCTGAAATCATAGACTGATAACTTGGTTTGGGTTGGAAGGGACATTAAATATGTTCAGACGGTGCTGCCAGGAAAGGCAGGGAGGTGCTGAGCAGCTCCTGCGGTTCATCTTGGACTGTGTTTCAGGTCTGAGGTCTTCCTGACTGCCCTGGGGACACAAAGACAATTCTGTGGTTCCCACTGTGGCTTTAGCTACTGAGGGGTTTCAGTTCTTCAGATTGCATCCAGAAAGGCAAACAGTGATGAGAGAGCTGCCTGTGCTCAGCTGCACATTTCTCATCATCTTGGTAGTCAAATTGTCAGTGCTGAGTGCTCAGTTCCAGAGGCTGTGGCTCAAATCCTACCCCTCCAAGGACAATACATCAGGGGACTGAAAAACTTGCAGTTTGTATTGTTCCTGTTTATCTCTTGCTAGTTGGATCTGCAGGAGTCTCAAACTTCCTCTCACTACAAGCTTTTTAAATGTCAAGTAACCCGATTACAGGTACTGAGGCCCAAGGAAAAGCTTTTGCACATGGAGGAATGTAAAATCAAATGGTGACCAGGGGGCTCAACATAGGGTTTTTTTATGAGGACTGCAGAAAAGCATCCTAAAGGCCAGGACTGGAGAATGTTTGCACAACTCTTTCTTGGTGCTTTGAGTATTTCAGCACCAAACCACATGCTCTGGCTGCATTGATACACCCTAATTAAACACCACTGAAAATCAGACCGGACTTGCATTTGAAACAGAAATGAAGCTGACCACTTAGCTCTCCCTGGGCTTGTGTCCCTGGGCAGAGGCTGTGATTGAAATGTCCTCACATACAACCAGACAGAGGAGTCAAACTCTTCCTCAGCAAGGATTGGCCTGGGTTGGCAGGAAACCTTTTGCTTCCTCTGAGAAATCAAGAGTCACAAAGACATGCTGACTAGTTAAGGAAATAGTAGTTTATTCAAGTTATCGGCATGTGAAAGATAAAGGGAATGAGCTACAGAACCAAGTCACAATCTCTTCTGTGATGGCACTTGCAGTGGGGGAGTAGAAATACTGCAGCAGGGCAGGTGCCTGGGGCTGCTGGCAGGTGCCAGGGTGTCACTGAGCTCCTGCACTGCCTGGCAAGGTTCTCAGGGCTGTGTGCAGGTGGCACAGGCAGCAAAGAGCCATTCAGACCATGCACCATTCGCCGCTGCCAGGCAGTACAAGGAATGTAAGTAGCCACAATGCCGGGATTAGAGACATCATGGAGTGTGCATGGCTCCCAGAGAGCATTGTGATGTCCTTGCTCTGCTGATAGCCTGTGGAGCAAAAGTCAGGCAGATGGGGAGAGCTGTCACTCTCAACTTCCCATTATTGTCTTGGGCTGGGAAGCCACAGAAGTCACAGAACCACAGAATGGTTATGTTTGGAAAGGACTTTAAGCATCATCTCATTCCAACTCCCTGCCATGGGCAGGGACACCTTCCACTAGCCCAGGTTGCTCCAAGCCCCATCCAACCTGGCCTTGGACACTCCCAGGGATCCAGGGGCAGCCACAGCTTATCTGGGCAGCTGTGCCAGGGCTTCCTCACCCTCACAGGGAAGAATTTCTTCCCAATATCCCATTTAATCCTGCCCTGGGGCAGTTTGAAACCGTTCCGCCTCGTCCTATGACTACAAGTCCTTGTTGTAAGTCCCTCTCCAGGGTGACCTGTCCTTAGGTCTGGTGATTTTCGTGCTCAGGGTGCTTTTGTGCTTGAATGTAAGCAAAAAGAGAGGAAAGCTGGGTTGGCCATGAAGCCACACAACATTTCCAGCTGCAACCATGCCTTTGCTATCCATGGACACTCCCACTTCTCCTTGTGAGTGAGTAAGGAGAGACCACCCACCTAAAGTGGTAAAACCAAGTTAGTGTGGTCCGAGACAAAATATTTACTAGCTTGGTAGTAACTTTGTACTAGCAAGTAATACTAATAAAAAACGGGTTTGATGTATTCAAAACTTACTGGTATATGCATTAAAACATGTGGTGGAATCTGGGGGCATAATAAAACAGCTGCTTTAGTTAAAGCCAGAAGAAGAGTGTTTGGTGATCAAGCTGGAGAAGAGGATGGGAGCAGAGAACCCACTTTAACTGCTTCACCACTGGACACTGCTGAGGCACAGCCACAAAAAGAGTGCTTTTATGTAAAGCTACAAGGCCCCTGAACTAATGGTGTTACCCAATAATGCAGTTTTCCTTCACTGCCCTGCAGACAAGGCATACCCCACACACAGACCAACATTTTCACTGCTATTTTATCACCAGACCTAATTTGATTTAACAAGCCTGGCCCAGATAAATCAAGTGGTTACAGATTAGGAAGCCCTTGTGCTTACATGGACAGTACTCATAAAATTCAAAGCATCATACAATTTATAAGCGGGAAAAGATCATCACAATTTTATTTACTCCACCCTGCTGCAGGTTTGACATTAGCCCTTCCCCCTGGCTAAGGAAGATGAAGGCTGTATCCTCCTATATTGTTGATGTTCATGCTCCTTCTGTTTTACTTTTGACACGTTTTTTTTCCTCTTTGGCACTTTGATAGCTGAGACATCTCTGAAAGATGTGTTCAAGTCTTTTTTTTGCCATGTAAGGGACTCCCCTAATTATTTGTATGTTTGAAGGGGGGAAAGCTTCTTTATTATACAGCTTAAGAGAACAGGATTAAAAATTTCTCTTGTTTGTATGTTTATATGTATTTGGAGTAATTAGCATTCACAACCAAGAAGTTCAGAGCTGTCCTAGTGAAAGGTGACGGCAGAGGGAATAGATCAAAATTTTCTTGCTGTCAAAATGAGCAAGGCCCTCATTAAAATAAAAAATAGAGTCATAGAATAATTAAGGTTTTAAAAGACCCCCTAAGATGACTGAGTTTAACCATTAACCCAGCACTGCCTGGTCCACCACTAAACCATGTTCCCTAAGCACCACATCTACGTCTTTTTTGTGTTTTTTTATTTTTTTTTTTGGTTGCTTGGTTTTTTGTTTTTATTTTTGTTTTGTCTTTTTTATTGTTGTTTTTTGTTTAGTTTTTTGTTGTTGTTGTTGTTTTTGGGGTTTTTTTTATACTTCCAAAGATGATAATTCCACCAAATAGCAACTGTGAATCTCCATTTAATTTGCTTTTGCAGAAATGAAACGCACTCATTTCCCTATATGCAAAATTGTTTGAAGTTCTTAGAGATTCTGGTGCTGGATTTGGTACATGACCCTATGAAGGATGCCTTCCTTCATTCAGGAACTCATTCAGCTGTCTGATAAACATCACCACTCCAGATCAGGTTAAATAGAGCACTCTGCCTTCCCCTAGCAGGAGTCATTGCTAACAACCCTATGTTAGATAAAGTAGCCTGGGGCTTCTTTATATTTAACATCAAAGCAGGGAAAAACAAATGCAATTACAGCCCCATAATGAAATTTGTATCTGTCATAAATGTCCTTAGTTACATACCAGAAATTCCAGATACATATGAGCTAAAAACAGGTCCAAGGCAAGTTGAAATTTCTTTTTAATTTATGGGGAAAGAGACAGCAGACAGCATATAAACCTCACAAAATGTTTACACCTTTGTTTAAGTTGCAGGGTAAAAATAGCTTTCCATTTATCCTGTGAGTGACTGTATAGTATGAGAACAAGTGGGAAGCTGCTCTAAGCCTGGAGCAATGTGATGTTTTTGAGTTCAGGCGCAGGGAAAGGGGATCTTCAGGGCTGTGCCTTGGATTAATGGCTGGAGAACACTCTTTGTAAAGACTGAATGCGAAACCACTCTTCACTTTACCAAGATAACTCTTATCCAACCTCAGAAGAGCAGTAGGAGGTGGGGAAGTCACTTTACTCCTCCTTAGAAAGCAGCAGTTGCTGGTTAACATTTCCTGGCCCAGCTTTGGAAATCAACTCTCAGCCTTTTGACAGTCTCAGAGCAAGAGCCTGAGAAGCTGGGGACAGGCTAGTGCTTCCTAGTCATGACTGTGCAGTAGGCAAATAGAAAATTCACAATAAATTCAGTCAGGACTTCAAAGAAATTAATTTTCTGTTAATTTTGAATGAATCTCCTGTTGTTGGATTCAGAACAGGTGATTCACACACCATCCACATTTTTTCTATCTTAAAGACACTAACTTTAATGTAATTTCTCTGCTGTGCAGTAGCAAATATTTTTGTTTAATGGCCAGGCTTCTGTTCCTTTTCTTTTATTGAGTAATGTCGTAGTTTCAGAAGGGCTTCTTGCTACAAAACATGTGAATGCAACTGAAGAAATTAATATGAATAGCCAGATTAGAACATATCCCTGAGATTGCCAGACTGAATATACATCTTTGCTAGCTAAAAAATATAAAAGGTTCTCGAATAAAACTCATTTGGGGTGGAATCCCATTAACTTCCTCCAAGTCCAGCAGTGGGGAGAACCAGACTGAAGTTTTCCCTAGATGAGACACAATGTGAAGGAAGACCTCTGAGTCCCACTGTGTGAAAATGTCCAGGGTCTTTTTTCTGGTCTTGTCACTCTGCCGACTGCCTAAATCACAAGGTCATGGCATGGCAAGATAGCTAGTTACATCTTCTTTAAGCTGGCTAAACATATTTTAAATAACACACTCCACAAATAAGAAAGTATTTTCCACTGAGGTGTATAGCATCATCTCAGCTCTCTGAAGATTAAGGTTTACTGCTTGCTAATACCACTTGCCAAGGACACATTTTATTGCCTTTGTGTTACTGTATGTCAGTCAGGAATAAATCTCTGTAGAGCCTCTATCTCGCTCTTCAGCCACATGTAACCTCATTTATATTCAACAAACTTTTCTTCCCTTCTCCCTCCCATGCCTCCCGCCCCCTCTTCCTTCAGAGAAGGCATTTCAATGAGTCTGTGCGGGCACAGTTTAGGGCTGAAATGGAGATCTCTATTCAGAGGCTGAACAAATTCTCACCAGCTTCCTTAGACCTAGGGCTAAGCTCCTCAGTTCCCTTCACGCCTTTGTCTGCAAGTTTTTTGGGGCCAGACTGCCAAGTTCAAGTGAGGCTCCGATCTTTCCTCTTTCACAGGCCTCCTGATTAGTGGCTTTCTTATTCCAAGACTATAGATACAATTATTAGAAATTCCTTTTTTTGTGAACACATTGAATGAAGGTATGAATGGAGATGCTAAGACGAAAGTGAGAAGCTTAATATAACTTTGGCTTCTGTACTTAATTAGATTTGGATGGCTTCAGAGGAGCAGCTGTAATTTTTTTTTTAATTGAAGTTACATAAAGGACTATTCAATGTATTTTGGGTGGGGAGGGGAGACTATAAAAATAAAGAAGCTGCGAGGTGGGTTTTGGAAATACACCCTCTCCCCCTCTTCTTTTTTTTGGAAAACAGTTGTGGGGAGAGAAAAAAGAGAAAAAGAAAAATGTCCCATCACCAAAGGGGATAACAGAATCACTGGCACTGCTGCTAATACCCTGTGTCTGAGGCACAGTATGCAGGATGCATATTCAAACAGGAACACTTTTTTCTTTTTTTTTTTTTTTTTTTGTCAGAGAGAATCTAAAATGCAGAAGTCTGAAATGCATTCCTTTGCATATCCAGAACACTAAATCTCAGACTTTCAAAAGGACATTGCCAAGATAGAGATTGAATTCAACATTTAAAGCATTTCATGAAAATATATCGCTTCCTATCCGAAATCTTCAGGTTGCTAACAGAAGGCATGGATTTTGAAACCCCAGTGACATGACAGCAGTTACACTCTGTGTTTATTCTTCACCCTGCCCAGGGAGGGAAACGAGACTTGTCAGCTCTGTCTGCTGTTCCATGTCATCCCAGTTTTCTCTTTATGTATCATATTCTGCAATCCCAGGACTTCAGTCTTAATTGAATTTTTAAATACACAAAGAAATGGACAGTAGCACTATGGGGCCCTAATCTAGTGGGGGGCAGTCCTGCCCATGGGTGGCAGGGGGTTGGAACTGGATTATCCTTAAGGTCCCTTCCAAAAAAACCATTCTAAGGCTCTATGGGTATGTTTGTAACCACTTTCATTCCTTCA
>JAWWTY010000088.1:70078484-70092604 GCA_035222235.1 Margarornis squamiger | reverse complement strand
GATTATCCTTAAGGTCCCTTCCAAAAAAACCATTCTAAGGCTCTATGGGTATGTTTGTAACCACTTTCATTCCTTCACCCTAATCTACACGTTAATCCCAAGGCACTTTAGCGAAGTGTCTCCCCCACACCAAGGGTGTTTCACAGGCTGAACCTTCAGCTCATGCAGACAGTTGTGCCCTGCCTGCAGCCCTGCCCATTCCTCCTTGGCCAAGCTTGCAAGCCTGGGCTGTGGGAAGGGATGTCTGTCACTTCATTCACACCCCCATGCTGCACTGACTTCAGGGTGGTGACTGTTATGCCATTGACTATATGGCTGAATCACAGAATCATAGAATCATGGAATGTTTTGGGGTGGAAGAGACCATAAATATCATCTCATTCCAACTCCCTGCCATAGGCAGGGACACCTTCCACTAGCCCGGGTTGCTCCAAGCCCCATCCACCCCGGCCTTGGACACTCCCAGGGATCCAGGGGCAGCCACAGCTTCTCTGGGCATCCTGTGCCAGGGCCTGCCCACCCTCACAGGGAAGAATTTTCCCTGCTTCCTAAACTTTGATTCTCTGATAACTAATACTGCACATATTCTCACAATGATATTTTTCTTTTAAAGAGACATAGTTTCTGCTTTAGTCCTCTAACCCAGTGCATGTATTAGAAAGCTGTAAACAGTATCTCTAAGATCTTCACTTCTTTATCAATATTCTTTTTATATTGAGTGGGTTGGGAAGGAGGTGATTTTTCAGTATTGCCTTCATTTTCAATACTTTCTCCTCTCTTTGGAACAGAAGTAGAAGTTTTTATAACATTAAAAGAATTAAAAGACAAAGAAAAAAAGAAACCCAAACAAAAAAAAAAACCCAACAAAGATCAGCTTTTTAAAATGTCTGCCATTATTTGTTTAGGCAAAAATGTTGTTATCATGATAGGTTTGAATTATTTTTTTTTTAATTGAAAAAATATTATGAAATTGTTGAAATGCAACGTACTTTAAAATGAAACAAGAAAACATTTAATAAAACATTTCAGACTTCTGAGTGATTTTTGTCAAATTTGTCAACACATTCTTAAAACGTTGTGAAAACAGGAAAAAAAAGTGTGAAAATTTTTCCAGCTACTTCATATTGAATTCAACTATACTAACCTTTTCTCAGTTCAGAGCATTATAAATGCCAGCTTTCTTTATGACACTTGAGAAAGGAAAACAAAAAAAAAAAAAAGAAAAAAGAGAAAAGAAAAAAAGAAAAGAAAAGAAAAAGAAGAAGAAAAAGCTTTATTTGCCCTGTAGATTTAATGGTTGGAGAAAAGGTGTTGGTGCCTAACAATGAATGGTGTTGGTGGGTTTACAGAAATTCTGGCATGAACTTCTGGGTTCAAGGCTGAGTGAATGGAATAAGAGGAAGAGCCAGAAATGAGATGTGGTATTCTTCCCAGGAGACCGGGTAGCTGTGCTGGAGAATGGAGTTTGTGGCATTTGGTTTCCAGTTCAGAGCAGGCAAGCTACCTCCAGGACAGTCATAATACACAGATGTTCTATTTTACTGTAAATATCTCAGCTTGGTTACTAGAGGCCTCTTGCTCTACAGCATCTGAAAAGGAAAATAAATTATCATCCTTCACTTCATCACTGTCATAACTAAACCTCTTCTACTACCCGAGACAAACTTTTACCTAGCTTAGTTCCCTCTAAACTGCTGTGCAGTTCTATCAAAAAAACCAAAACAAAACCAACACCTATTCCTCATTTTGCTGTTAACCTTTACCTTTCTATTAATTATTCTCTCAGAAAAAATATGTTTGTGTTAGGGGAGTGTCTGCCACTGGGAAGAGGAGGGAGAGACAAAGGATGAGGTTATGGTTATCAAGGCTATCAAGGCCAGGTTGGACGGGGCTTGGAGCAACCTGGGGTAGCGGAAGGTGTCCCTGCCCATGGAAGCTGTCCCTGCCCATGGCAGGGGATGGAACAAGATGGACATTAAGGTCCCTTCCAAACCGAACCATTCTATGGTTTTTAGGAGCTAACTGGATTTGCCATATACAATGGTCTTGGCTAAGGAAATTGGTGGAACTCAGAGCATTGGTATGTGAAGTAAATCTGATCTTTTGAAGCACACAGAATCACATCAGGAAAGCTGTCACTGGTGTGTTCAAAGATACTGAGAAATAAGTCAGCACTGACCACCAAAAAGAAATTGGAGCAGAAAGGTTTATTAATGACTTGTTGAAACAATCACCAGCAACTTTTTACTCTGCCTTCTATATACAGTCTCAGTAGCAATTTTGCCCCAAATATATGTGCCTTGAATTTAAATTTGCTCTTTCAATATTTGTATAGTGACTCAAAAATTCCCTTTCTGTAAATATTCCCAACAGGATAAGGTGGATATTGAAATGTTTGCACACAAAAGGTACCGTAGCTGTGAAAGCAAATCCATTTAAAAAGAGTTGAGCAAATATTCAGAGGAAATGAGAATAAAATGAATGAAAAAGGCTGTAAGAGGGTTTGGAAAGGAGGCAGGTGAAGTCATTGTGATAGTGCCATGTCAGATTAGTGCTCTGAAAGTGCTGTAGGGTGCAAAGCAGTTAAGACATTATTTACCCCTGCAATAAAGCAAGTATTATTTTTACTTACATTAATCAGTAGACTTGTAAACCCATTAGAGAACATAGTCCATGTATAATAGAAAGGAGAAAGAAATCAATGTAGAATGGTAAACTAGTAACAATGAGTGAAACTAAATGAGTTTTCTGTGACTTACTATCTTTTCAAATTGCATTACTTTTTAGAATAAACCCTTCAGGGACCTTGGAGTAGACCTGACTGAAATACTGTAGAACAAATTGGTAACTAAACAGGTCATCAAAGTAAAAGAGTTGCTCAATAGTACAATCCTTTATCTAGAGGTCCTAACTGATAATCTGACTCTATCACCAGGCAGTCTGATTTGATCTTTTTTTCTAAGTGTATTCAAATTCAATTACTTTGACCGGGGAATTACATGGCACTCATCTGGAAGCAGCTCTACTGCAGTCGGGGAACCCCAGCCTTAGGAAGGGACTGCCTTGCCCTCAAACATCGAGTTGCCAAGAGCTTGTGGTCGAAAAATGGTTCAGAAGGGAACTAGTGGGATTCCAAATTGTCTAGGAAGTGTTCAAGCTAATTGTATCCCTGACCTCCAAGAAATGGTCTCCAGACCAAGGTAGTGTTTAAGTTGGCAGGAAGGACATGAAGGAGCCTTCATGAGACAGCTGTGGTTGGTGGGGGCTACCACAATTGCTATGTTTTCTGGATTCAGAAAGGGCTGATTTTGGTTGGTGTTCACATTCTGGATGTACAGAACAGAGGAAGAAAGCTTCATTATCTTTGGAAATATAAGGTCCTCATTAGCCTCTCTGCCCTGAAGTGCTTGTGGCCAAACCTTGATCTCTACTATGGTTTTACCATGTTCAGTTTAAAGGTACAGCTGCATCTGGAAAGGATCTTAGGGCACCTCAGTCTCACAGACTCACAGACTCTGTTGCAGAGTTGGAAGGGACCCACAAGGATCAAGTCCAGTCCTTAGCCCTGCATGGGACAACCCCAATAGTCACGTATAGTGCATCTAATAAATTTAAATGAACTAAATTTTACATCTGCAAACCTGTGCATGTCAGTAACTCAAGAATGAATAACCCCCTACAGACACACAAACACTGCTGTTTTAAAGACTAAAGGAAATATTTTGCAGCATCAGAAAAGAACGATGAATAAATATATATCTCAGCTGTGCCACATTGCTATCTTGCATTTTAAATGGTTCTGTGTCCTCTTCTTTCTATTCAATCAGAACATTTAGCACTGCAGTTTTCTTTAGAAAATTTCCTTTACCAAGTAAAATGTACTTTGAATATGTTAGGCAATAATGAAATCCAATTATTGTGATTGCAAACATTCATTTTAAGTTAAATGGATGTCTCCCTTAAACCTGGGTTTGAGGACTGTTCTCAGCACAGAGCTGCCTAATGGTCTCTGTTGTTCCCTAATACTTTTGAAGTGATTTTGTCTTTCTTGTATTCCAGAAAGTAGTCATATGGGAATAACTCCAGCTCTTGACACTGTAAATATGATCCATAACTGTGCAAATGAGTCACCGTGACTCTGTACAAAAAATAGATTTGAGAAAGTGGGTCTTTTATTCACTGACTGCTCATCACATTTATGGTTTTGAGGAAAACATCATACACAGGTTATGCACAATAGGAAAGACAGGCAAAGCCTGGGGTGTGTGGTAGATAGAACCTCACTCCGGAGCACAACCTGTGGCTGCACAGAAGCAGAAAAGGTAAAATAGAGTTTTTGTTTTCAGAAACAGTCCAACATTGAGCAACCTGCAACCCAGTCAAGGGTATGACATGATCTTCAGAGAGTTATGAGAGCAGAGAAAATTGCATTATCCTAATGGAGGGATAATTTCATCAGTGCCTGGCCGCTTAATCCAGATTCTTATGTTCAAGGTAAATAACAAGTTATGAAAAATATATAGAGGACAAGTAGTCCCTGCACATAAAAGCAGTGCTTAGAGAGCCCAGATGTGATAATGGTGGTTCTGATCCTTAGGAGGACACTAAAAAATGGTCTGCAAAGAAATCACTTCCATTTACCAGTATACTAAGGGATTAGATTAAATTAAAAACTGAAACTCCTTTGAAGATCATCCCACCACTTTTCCAGCATAGAATCCATTGGTGCGTTTTCATAATTCTTCTTTCCACTCACTTTTATCAGAGAGCCAGGGCTTTCTCCAACAGAGCTTCCTTTGGATGCTATTCCAGGTTTTGAATGAGGTTTTCATTAGGATTTTCCTCCCTAATATTTTCCACTGCCTAATTTCATCCCATTATATCTAATTACACTCCCCTGAGCAACTTGAAACTATTCTTATCCCTCCCTTCAGATACTTACAGACAATTATCTTGTTCTGTATCTCTTTTTGCCAAGTTACAGCTACTTAGTTGTTTTAACCTTCTGTTCCATTAGCTTGACTTTCCTGCTATCCAAAGGCTATACAGTACCTTACTTAACACGAAAAAAATATTTGGAATTACCTGCATTATTTTAAGCAAATGGGTTAGGCTTGCAAAATATTTGTCTTCTTCTTGCAGTCATAGACACAAGTATTCCATCACATTTGAAACTTCTAGTTCCTGGCATTCTGTGAATGGTTATCAAATAGATTTGACCTTTTAATAATTCCATAATTGATGTACTAGTGTGGTGCTGCTGAGTATTATTGACTTCAAGAATTTATTGGCTATGTTCTTCCATTAGATGAGAGAAAAAACCCAAAATAGATGTCTTATTGTTCCATGCTGATGATATCATCTAAGGATTCTTGACCAAGACTTTGGAATATCAATCAAGGAAGAGACTATATGAGGTTAGTTGCAAGACCAGACTTACTGGATGATTTCTGTAACTAAATATTTGTGGCACAGCTTGTAGTCTATGACTACTGGCTTTTAAACATTTCTGAAGTTTTCCCGAAGAGAAAATCTTACAGGAGAGAGGGAATAATAGTTTGGTAGAGTCAATGTAAACTAAATCACTACTTTATGGGTCAATAGAAATGTTCTGTTCTGTTCAGATTCATGTTTTTAGCAATTACAAAGCCCTGGCCAATTAAACCAGGACTCATCTCACCTAAAGGCAGCCATGTAGAATATGAGCATTCAGTCTAACCTAGTCCCTCTGCAGGCGTCTCTAGAAAGTGATGTATTTCACCTGTCTTTGATATTGATCTTGGTGCATAACATGCTGCTAGAGCATATTTTCATGATCTGCTGGTAACATGAAAACAGAAAATACTTTGGACACAAGTAGCTTTGAAAACAACTCACCAGGCTGTAATGCTCTCAAAAAATCCAAGGTATTTAATGAGCAGTGACATTCACAAAGCCTTTTTCCTAATCAGTTTGGGTGGCTCACTCTTTTAGCTTCCTGTCCTTTCCCCTGTCCTGTCTCCTGCATGATAAAAAGTCAAAATGCCCTGCAGTCTCCCTTACATCCCACAGCTGTTCAGTGGAGAAGGGGAGCCTTTGTGCTTCGGGAGCTGTGGGAGTGTTCCCACCAGCATCTGGATACCCAGGCTGGACAGATACCTACTCACACAACACAGTCTTTTTCTCTGTGCAATTACTGGATTGTAGAATCATGGAGTGGTTTGGGGTGGAAGGGACCCCAGATTCAATCCCCCTTCTATAGCCAGGGACACCTTCCACTAGACCGAGCAGCTCAGAGCCCCATCCAGCCTGGACTTGGACACTTTCAGGATCACCTTTTCTAGGCAGTTTCCAGTCTTCTGTAACTTTTAGGAAAGTAACATCACCAGGATATTACAGAAGAGTTGCAAACCCATCTTCAAATCTGACTGAAACAGGCCAAGAGATCCCATAGTTAAGTAGAGAACACACACGGACAAATGATGGTATGATTCCAGAAGCCTGTTTTCCTGTCAGAAATTCAGCTAAAGCAAAAGCAAACCCTTTAGACAAAATTAACTCATAACATTTGGTTTTCTTTATCAGGGACTTGCTATCGTTCTCCTTGATGACATGAAAATTGAGAAACTGGGAATCCGATTACAAAGGCTAGATAAAATGGAATGATAGCCAAGAATTTTAATTGAATGGAAAAGATGTTGAAGGCATGTTCACTAGATACATGCTTTAAAAGCCATAGCTCTGTACAGGCAGAGGTCAGTGTAAAAAGGGATATAGGTGACTTAAACACAGAAACAGTGAACCACAGCTCTGGTTTTCAATCAGTAGGGCCAGCAAGAGCTGCTGAACCTTCAATGCAATTAATTACTTCAAGAGGTAGCAAACAGCAATATTGACATTTAGATTGTGGCCAAACTCAAAATTGCTTATCTCTTTATTTATTTAAACAAAGGCAGCTTTATTTAAAGTGTGAAAACTCTCAGCATTAGGTACCAAGTGTTTGACAATCTTTTATTTCCAAAGCTTACTGAAGATAAAACAGGTTTGTGGCTCTGAGCAGCTCTTATTGTTGTTGTTTAATATTATTATTATTACTACTACTAGTTCTGTAAGCTGTAACAGTAGAATAAATTGACATAGCCTGCTCTTTCCCTGTACAGTAGGGTGACCCAAAGTTCCCCTGACACTTTAAATTAGAAAAGTCCAAGATATTTGTCTTGAAACATGATTTGAACTTTGCAGGACTTTCCTGCTAAGCATGGCAACGAGCAGTCATTTAGTCCTGCTAGAGTAAGCACAACTAGCTTGCATGTGGGAAGACTCAGAATTTAAATCCTGATGAGCCTAAGCATTCCTCAAAACAGTTTGGTAAACTTTATCTTGTGGTATCTCCAGGCCCACGGGATACTGGCATTTGAATTATAGTGCAAACCCGATGGCAAAACTCTGCCTGGTTTCTAAAATGTCAGGATTTCACTCATCAGAATGAGATCATCTATCAACCCTCCTTGTTCAGTCCCAGTGAAAACAGGAATGTACCAACGGATGAATCTCACTACAATTCAGGCTGAGGTGTGTGGATTTAATCTCTTTCTTTGAGAGAACAGCCCAGCTTTTGACAAGACTTTGGAGTTAGGATATATACCATGAATTAAATTCCTTTGCTGCTGGGCTCTGTTTGTGGGGAAACTATTTACCTTTTAAATGATGCACTTTCTCAGACCTGTCACTGGAAAACAGACCCAGACCTGACTCTATAGCTGCTGTTAATGAACCTGGACAAGTTTTATTGGAAGGACTGCAGGGAAACAGAAACAGCCACACCAGGTTTGATGGCACATTCAGTGAAGTTGTTGATGTTAGATCTTCCAAGGAACAGATATAAACATGCCCATAGTGGATACTATAAAGATCCTGTCTGCTGAAGAAATGTTCCCCTAATCCATGTGTGTGCAATGCGGCAATCTCTTGCACTGGAAACATGGGGCTCCCTCCTGTCCTTCCTTCTCAGACAGACTTCAGGAAGGACAGACAAATCTGATTGACTCGGGTGAGAAAGGATCATGTCTTTAAAGAGTGAAGGAGGTTGGGCTTTACTCTACTTGTAGAGGGAAGGGAAGGTTTGGGAAGGTTTGGGAAGGTTTGGGAAGGTTTGGGAAGGGAAGGTTTGGGAAGGGGAGGGGAGGGGAGGGGAGGGGAGGGAAGGGAAGGGAATGGGAAATGTTGTGGCCTAACAGTGGAGCTTGGTGCTGCCTCACCTGTCCTGCCACTGAAGCCAGAAGGAGAATACCCATCTTTTTATGTCTGAGTCATGCATCAAGGCACTGTGTGATGTGAACTGGGACATACAACCTCTGCACTCAGCATGACAAATTCATAACCAGCTCATCTATTATTGCATACTAAAGAGCTGATGGCCTTGCTTTTGGGGAATGGTTTTATTTTCCTCTACTGTCTGAAAGGTCAAACACCCTTGACCTCCACAAAAAAGTGGTAATACTAAAATATGCTTTAGAAATGAAAATTTTTTTTTTTTTTTCTCTGCAGTTTAAAGTGTCATTAGGGAAAGAAGAGATAAACTAGAAGAAATGGTCACTTTCTAACACTTTTATTTATACCTCTTGTTCTAATAAAAAATACAATGTAAAAAACTTCATATAATATTCTGAAACCAGTGATTATACAGGAACCTCAATGTACACCAGAGGGACTGAAGATGAAAAAATATTTACATCTCTGTTCCTATCTCTGATTTATATCTGTGTATCTACATCTTCTCTATATCAAAATCTCCAAACTCTTTCCTTTGTCTCTGTAAGGATATTTATAATACCTTCAACACAAACTTTTATATAGACCTAGTATTTTCAATGAAAATGCTGTCTTTTTAGAATTATTTTAAACTTCTTTGACTCTTCCTTAGCAGAGTTATAGGGAGACATACCGACATGTATTCCTTTCAACAGTACCTCTCCTGCTTCACCCTAAAGGTTGTTTCAACTTGCAAGCTCGTTCGTTTTCCAGTAGGTAATTCCAGAGACTATTGCCACCACCTCTGGAGACTTCTAATCCCTCTTCCTGGAAACCAGTTATAAGTGTTACATAAATACATATAACTCTATTCAACTATTTTTTTGCCCTTCCAGTGCTACAGATCTATCTACCCGTAAGTTCTGTTTAAACACACACCCTCCTTATCTTGAAAGAATCAGGCACAGTCTGTCTGAAAACAAACTTGATTATAAGGCAGCAAGAAGAGATGGCAGTAAGTCAAAGAACATTATACATGTTGTTTGCCAAAGGAATTTTCTTACAGCTTATGGACACTGAATTAGTGACACAGAATTTGGCGGGGGTGGTGGTGTTTGGTGGCTGGATTTTTTTTGCTGTGTTGTTTTTATTATAGTATTATGGTGGTAAAGTTTTTTAGATGTTATCATTATAATTTGGTCTGTAGCTCTTCCTAGAGGTTCCTTATGGGACCTGAGTATGGCAGACATATAGGTAAGTGGATTAATTTCATGAATCTTTAGATATTTGGTGTGGGCTGATCTAAGCTAGTCATCAAGATATCTCTTTGGCTACAGTTGAAAGGAAATCATCACCAAAAAGTGATCCAGCTGACCTAGCTGGCTAACACAGTCTAGAATGTTTTTATTATTAAAGTGCCTGTTTCCCTCCAATGATTATAAAGGAAGTCTAAACATCTAGTTCGGATAAAGAGCCATTAAAGAAAACTATCATTTTGTGAAAATAAACCTGTCCAAAAGACAGTGAATTGCCCTCAAGAAATCATTCAACAAGGACTACAAACAGCAGTACATAAGAGGTTATACAGACTCAGAGTGAGACAGTTCTGAGCCCTATGATTAGCCACAAACACAGTAAAGATCACCTATTAGTAAGCACAGAAATTGTTGTGTTGACGCAAGAGAATGGGAAGAACCTTTGGAAAGATACATGAAAGGAAGCAACATTTTCAAAAAAAAAAAAAAGAATAAAAAGAGCAGACAAAGTGGTCTCTGATGGGGTCTAGGAAAATTAAATGTTTATTTTTGTTTTGCTGTGCATTTCTGCAAGGCCTTTATAGTACTTATCTCTCTCCCTTTCCTAACCAATAACATTTGCATACGGCTTACATGCAGTTCTCAACTTACACTAATAGCTAGTGGTGGACTCTTAGGTGTATTTAAAGGCCGAAGATTATTCAGCAAAGGCAATAAAGCCCTTCCCCGTGGCATCCTGTTAATCCCTCTCCATTTCTGAGGAAGCATTGGTGGTTAGAAGACTAACTGGATCTTTACAGCTTAGTCAATTATTCATCCTCTTACTGATATCATCAGTCTGACACTAACACTAAAACTAAAGAAGTTGATTAACCTGGTGTCTAGCTCATTTTTTCCCCCAATTTTCCTTTGTAGGCCGTGCTTTCAAGATCTCTAATCATTCTTCCTTATCTCCTCTGAACTGTCTTGAACTAGGCCACATACCTCTTGATGTTTGCTGAACAAGTCATCTGGATCGGGTGCATTTTAAGTAAACACGAGCCAACAGTGGTGCAAAGCTGCGCTGGAGCACAGGAGGCAAAGATTGTTGTTCAGAACAAGACAATTATGTTAATAACTTCTTATCCTCAGACTATGTGTGCTCTTGGGAGTTGTCAGCTGAGGCCTAAGGAATGCTGAGCCATTGGTATTCACCATCTTTATTTAAATTAAACCACATAAATAAAAAGTGCCAACAGACAACAGCCTTTGAAGATACTGAATCTTTAATGCGTATTGTTTTTCATTGCTGTCCTTTATTTTCCCTTTAAATAATAATGAAATTTTGGAGGTAAGGAGGTAAGGCTGGGGTCCACACCTGAACCTGCACCCGGGAAGAGATGCTGGTTCTGGGCATTTGGGTCTGTGGGCTTTGGTTTTCCACCAGCTCTTCTTGCTTTGATCAGCAAGACATCTGCAGTTACTGGGGACCAGTATGCGCCAGACTAAGAACTCTCACAGCAAGCAGTCACACATTGGGAAGACTATATATGTTTTCTAAATAAACTCCACTTTTTGAATTTCCCAGCTTTCCAACACCTCTTGAGTTTTTAAACATCTTTTATGTTCTTTCTTTTTGATCTCAGGAGACTCAGAGCCTCCCCTCAATCCCTGCAGCTCCCTTCCACTACACCTTAGCTTCACAACTTTTTGAGAGAGGCAGTAAAATGAGGAAGAGAGAGAGAAAAAATAATTTTTCTGGATTTCCCCTGGTCCCTTAGGATATACTCCATGCCTCTCCCCTTCTTCCTAAGCTATGTCTGCCAGCCTTGGAACAGGTCTCCTCATTGATCTCCACATACAATGGTAAGTAAAGCACTGCAAAAACCTTGGGCATCCTGAGAAAAATGCATATTAACAGAAAGAAAATCCTGAACAAGAGCAAAGCTAGGACATCTTGCAGCATAAGGATTAATTACCACAGAATGTGCTGTTAAACGTAAATTATTGTTTCTATCATTATCTTAATAACCTGATGGTTGTGGTAAATATTTACAGCAGTCCAGTAAGGTGAGAAATTCTACATTATTAGAAATGGAAGCAGTTGCTATTTTAATTTTGAGGAAAAACATCCAAATTCTGCCTCTCTGTCTAAAAATTGCATATGTATTTGGGCCTCCAATGGATTTATATATCAATGTTTTTTTTTATATCTCTCCTTTTTGGCTGTGAGTGGTTGTAGTACTAGGAGCAGCTCTGCAGGTTGAGGCCAGATCATTACTCTTGTCCCACCCCTAAATGAAAACACTGACCTGATGGAGCAGCAAGCCAGCTCCATTCACCCCTTCTCCATTCATAGCCTTTATTTTCATTCTCAGAGGGTCAAGCAATGTCACAACAAACTCCCTTGTGGCAGAATCCTGCAGTTGGGATTGCTGTATGTCATGAGATAGTAGAGGAAGCACAGGCTGGTGATAGAACACTAATCATCTAACAGCCCTGAACAGAACACGGAACTAAACATCCTGGCTGTCACTTATGGTAGCATACACTGTCCAGTTTCATTCCATTGGGCTACTTTAATATTCATCTCCTTTCCTATTTAAGTACTGGTGATTCTTAATTAACTTCTGTGAACAGGTCAGTCTCAGTTTTACTCACTGTATGCATTATCCAGTCCAGATATATTTCGGAAAGGACATGTAAGAACAAAAATCTTTCCAATTATGCAAAAGTGGAGCATCTAGGAACTCACACACACCTTAAAAAGTTTAGTCACTTCAGTATATGCCTCTGGCATCTCTGATTTTACTTTAGAATTTCCTTGTGTGGGAGAAGATGATTGAGACCTCAAATTGCATAGACAAATGAAGAACCAAGTTCATTAATTTTATTTTCCTTCCCAATTAATTCATTCTAGAAAGGTTCTTGAGGGAAACTCTGTATTTTATAATGATCATATTATAGATACATATTGCTTTTCAAATTAAAAAACAAAAAAAAAGAGTCCCATAATTCTTCCATTTTAGTCACAGTTTTCTCAACAGCTACATTCTCCATTAACTTCAGGGGTTTTTTAGATGATAATTGAGCAGTTGCACTCAACACACAACACCATATCAAGGCTTGATCTTTTTTGAGTGACATCACACATACTACATCAGGTTCTGTCTTGTCCAAGAACATCACCTCACCCTTTCTAATTTGGCTCAATTCCTCATCATGCCTATCCACGCTAGCAGCATTCTTTAGGGTTTTTTTTTTAATGTTGCTTCCATTCTGTATTCTTACACTATGCAACATAAAAAGATATGCACAAAGTGTAGATCAGCATGAATCATGAAATTTGAGCCCAAGAATGTTCACGTCCATGAGAATGAAATGTGGGAATAAAGTCTTTTCTGTATGATAAAAATTTCAGTAAATAGCTCAAGCTCATGGACCCTCACCCTCCTTTTGTCGCACTGACTCTAATACTTAAAGTGACACTAGAAAAGTGCTTCTTTTGCCAAAATTTGCTAAAAAAAAATAATAATAAAAAAAGTTAAAAGGACTTCCCATTGAGAACACGGTATGACTTGAATTAGAGCTGACCTACATAAGGAAAACAAAGCAAGTAAGGAAAAAAATTGAAAGGGGGAAAATAAATTAAAAGAAAAAGCAGACAACCAGGTTTCTTTAGCAACAGGAAGAGGAATGGTAAAAGGAAGATTTGGAATATTTGAGCAGGGTGAAATCCTAATGAACTATGATTCCCATTTGAGCTGCAATGAGGATGAGGATCATAGTGATGGAGCCAGTTGCTGCCCCATATTGCCCAGCTCCCTTCTGTTCCTCCATGGAAGTCATAGAAGGGTCCAAAATCAGCAGCTGAGGCTCAGATGGTTTGCTCCTCTTTCCTTTTGGTATGGAATCTCATCTCCACAGTAGCTGCCTACCTTACTCATGTCCTTGACATGGACATTTTGTCCAGCTTCAATAATTCCATCCAGCACTCCAGTTTGGGGGCAGAGTGGCTGGAAAGTGGCTTAGGGGGAAATGGTGTGGGGATTTTGGTCAACAGCAGCTGAACACGAGCCCCAGTGTGCCCAGGTGGGCAAGAAAGCCAATGGCACCTGTCTTGGATCAGGAATAGTGTGGCAGCAGGACCAGGGCAGTGCCCGTCCCTGTCCTGGGCACTGCTGAGGCTGCACCTCGAGTGCTGTGTCCAGTTCTGGGCCCCTCAATTCAGGAAGGACTTTGAGGGGCTGGAGCAAGTCCAGAGAAGGGAAAGGAGCTCGGGAAGGGTCTAGGACATAAGTCAGATGAGGAGAAGCTGAGTGAGCTGTGAGGACTCAACCTGGAGACAAGGAGGCTCAGGGGGGACCTTCTTGCTCTGCAACTCCCTGACAAGAACCTGTAAAAAGGTGGGAATCAGGTCTGCTCCTGGGGAACAAGCAGTAAAACCAGGAGGACATAGTCTTGAGCTGCACCAGAGATGGTTTAAGTAGGACATTGGGAAGAATTTCTTTACAGAAAGAGTGATTGGAATGGACAGTCAAGGGAGTAACCGTTCCTGGCAGTGTTTAAGAAAAGACTAGATATGGCACTCAGTGTCATGGTCTAGTTGACAGGGTGGTGTTTGGCCATAGGTTGGACTCAGTGATCTCAGAGGTC
>JAWWTY010000088.1:70044872-70074744 GCA_035222235.1 Margarornis squamiger | reverse complement strand
TGTGTGAGAGAGAGGAGGAAGGGACATAGGCATTTGCAGGCAGCCAACTGGGTTAGTTCATCCTCAGTGGTACAGCAGCACTGCATCCCTGGGAAAGAAGCTGCATTATCCAAATCTGGTAGAAGCCCTTTGGCGTGTGATGGCAAGGACTCACCTCATCTTGCCAGAGCACACCCAAGGAGACCCCAGCTGAACCCATAAAGAGCCTGTGGAGACTAGTCCTTCTGCATGCCCGAACTCCACATTCCCAGAGCAGCTGAGGGTTGAAAAAAGGCAGAGCTCTACTGGAGGTGGCAAATTAAGATCACCCAAAAAAAAGTGCCCAGGACTGCAGAGGAGGCTCCTGAGCTTCCTAAAGATCCTGGTGAGTTCCTCGGTGAAGCTGAATGCAAGAAGGGGCTACTTGCAATGGAAATGAGTCACCATGGTGCATTGCAATATGCAGAGACACAGTTTGGGAGTGTTGGGTAAGGGGATTTAATGTGGCTCATGAAAACTGTTGGACTGATGGGAGAAACTTTGATCTACTAAATGAGGGAAATGGGCAACTGGAAAACTAAAGATTTCAGGGACAAATTAATTAAATACTGACATGACCAAAAGAGGATGCAATCAGTCCAAGGCTGGACAGGGAGAGAGCCTCACCATTGCCCAAGGAGCTGCTTGTGGGAATTTGCAGTTCACCAGCTAAAGTTGTGGTTTGGGAGAAGAAGGTTCTGTGTTCAAATGTGAGCAGTGTGAAGCCAGTACTGGAATTTTGCTAATGAATACAAAAATCCATGAAGGACACAGGGATAACCAGACAAACTATAAGAGCTGATTTTCACATGATTCTAGAAGAAACAGAGCCCATACTCATCACAGATGAATAGAGTTGACAGGAGGGCAGGAAAAGGCAGGGGAAAATTTGGACTCTGGAATTCTTTCAGAAGCCTGTCCACAGGAACAAGTATTCAGTCTGATTACAATTTTCATAGCAACCGTCACAAATATCTTAAGAAAGTGACCAACAAATTCAATTTTTAGAAAAGCATTTTGAAGAGGCTAGTTAACTAAAGTATGACTTCTACATATTTATGAATAATAATAATAATAGTAATAATAACAGTAGTAATAATAACAGTAATAATAATATAATAGTATGTCCTAAAATAATTCTGAATTCAATTCCAGAGCTGTAATCTTGGACTCAGTGGACATACAGATGACTCTGACCAAGCTGCAGATTGGCACAGCAGCACACATTGAGCAGCTATTTCGTCATGTCACACTATGAAAAAGGGGAGATTGAACAAGTCCCTGGGGAAAAAAACACAAGCAAGTAAGAATCAGCTTTCCATCAGTCCCAGAATCTCACCACATTTCTGGCTAAAATAAGCAGCAGAAACAGGTTTCTTTGGAAGACAGAAGATGAAATGCTAGAATCTGCTTTGTTATCAGAATAGATGTTGATCAGCGTGCTATAGTTGGGCCAATGTCCCTGTAGAAATGTGTGTAGGGGTGTGCAAGAGGAACCTTAAAAAAGGTGAGGAGACCCGCACAGAAGGATGATGCATAAGATCATCTTGCTTAAAAATTTAAAGTACGATTAGGGTGAAGCACACTTCAACCTTCCAAGTGGCCAGTCATAAGGTCCCTTGTAACTATGATGCAGCTGCAGTGACTGGGTGAGAAAAGAGAATTCTTTGTGGGTTGGGTGTCATAAGACTCAGAGTTGAACCCTAATGAGTGTTTCTGCCTTGCCCTTCTCTCCTTGCATCCAAACTTTCAATAAAACTTACAGACAGCAATGCTTAGGGACTGGAGTCAGAGTCCAGTGAACTTGGCACAGTGATGCCATAAGAAGAAAACTTTTCCAAAGGAAAGATCTTGGTGAAAAAAAACCCTGCCCAGAAGGAAGTTCTGGTTGTGGTTAAGGCTGTAAAACATTCTCACCATGGTCTGAAAGACAGCATAGATGTGGTCAGATCAGGCCACGGTTTCTAAAACTAGCTCTTTAGTTCAGAAATCCAGGGGAAACTTGCCAGGTGGTTGGAAAAATTGCCTTGCTTTGATTTCATGGTCATATTGAGGCCTGGGTGTGAAAACATAGTAAGGCTGATGCTCTTCCAGATGGTGTTATTGGTAAGGGAATTGTAAACGTTGTCTCAGGCAGGAGTGGGAGGAACCAGTTGTTACAGAGAAAGCTCCTGTTTGGGAAGAGTTGAATTCTTCTTCTTTTCCATTTCTGTTTACTTTTTTACTTTGGTGACTAGTCTGAGAAAGTACCTGAGGTTGCAGGAAAGAACACTAGAAAAGAACTTCCAGAAACAGGAGTTGGGATAAAAATGGAGGAGCTAGAAAATAATTTGAAAAAAAAATCTCTGGCGATCCAAAACCTAAGTATTAAATGCTTGTTGCTACTCAATGCATGAGCAATCTCAACCTGGTCTGAAGAACCAGAAAATGGGATACTCAAAGAGCAACACACTGGAGGCCAGATGTGAAAACCAGAGTCTAGGAGAGCTTTCTGGGCTACTGAGAAGTCACTGTCAATGAAGTGGATGCCCTGTAGCCTTCTATATACTGGGTACCCTGCAGTCTTCCCACTGGTGGGTCCTGCATTGGAAGATGCTGAAAAACCCCAGGCTCAGATGGCAGTGACAGCTCACGAGGGCTGTGGTGGCATCTCTACACAGGGTATGCAACCAGCAGGCCAAATGCAGAGATGCATCCTCACGTGCTTTACACCTGGATAGGTGGAAAGAGTGTGACATGAATCTGCTCAAATAAAATACCTTTGTGCAT
Source organism: Margarornis squamiger (assembly GCA_035222235.1). Taxonomy (NCBI): domain Eukaryota; kingdom Metazoa; phylum Chordata; class Aves; order Passeriformes; family Furnariidae; genus Margarornis; species Margarornis squamiger. The sequence continues at coordinate 70,071,957 of JAWWTY010000088.1, read as the reverse complement.
TTTGCCTCTAGAACAGGCATAGAGGCTCACATCTGCAATGGTGGCAGAAAAAACTTATAGCTGATTTTAAGTTAAGGATTTATTTCATGTTGTTTTTGCCCAGGTTGTAAATCTGGTGCTTAATTACTTTTCAAATTCTTGCCAACATCCTGGAGGGAAGAAGTGAGTTTAATTTCAGTATTCATTTGTTTCTTCCTCCTAGTTCCCAGTTCCTTCCCATGAAGGGTGTTTTTCAACTTGGAGCATCACATCTCAAGATTTCCTTCTGTAACATGATCAAATGACTTCTTTTTGTTGAAAGTATTTGTTATTCTTGAATTTAGCTGTTTTGTTTTTTTTTTCCAACAAATAAACAATAAACATTTTTTTCAATTCCTTTTCCTCCTTTGTGTTTTTTTTTTTTTTTTAAACCAAACATAATATTTCCAGTTGTCACTGAAAACTAAGTTATTTCTTCTGGGTTTTTTTCAATCCTTTTTTAATGAAACTTTCCCCATTTTCTTATCACTGCCATGCTTGTTTTCATATTTGAACTTTAAAACTTTTCTAAGTAACTGCACAATTTTGGTGTGCGTACTAAAAAAGTCTCACAGACTTGTGCCTTACTCACATACACCAGTTCCCCAGGTTCACCCACAATTTAAAAATGGAATCAAGTCTTTTCCAGGCCCCTTTAGCATCTCCCAAAATACATTTCTCCAGTCTTAGAGGCTGGTGCAACTGACAGAAGACAAACCAGCACAGTTTTGGGCATGGAGCAGAAAGCATTCAGGCATTAAAACAATTTGGCATGGCTAGCATTAATTTACTATACTGTTTATGATTAAATCTGTCCAAGCAGTTAGTCAGAGGGATCTGAGTTTGCACAGCTTTGTCTAGATGTCTTGTCTTATTTAGGATCTGGACCTCTGAGAAGCAGGAATGCAGAGGTCCAGATGCGTCATGGTACATGAGTACAGAGCGGATAAATTCGTTGGTGCTGGGTCGACAGTGACAAAATGCTGGTTAAACCTCTCCAAGCCCTGCTGCTTTTAGCAAAGGGCATTGAATTAAATTCAAATTTTACACTAGCCAACTCTTTTAGCTGTTCAAAACTCTGTTCCACACTGGGAAAAGGAACTTTCCAGTCGGCTGAAGGAGTACAGGTGGTTGAGTTTACCAGCTTTCCAAGTGTTTTTCATTTCTTTTTCCTTCCTGAGATAGTTAAATGCACATTCCTCAGCTGTGTAAAAACAAATGGCCTACTCTCCCACTTCGGGTGCATTTCAAATGAAAGCCAGGCTTAATTAGAGCTTTTGAAAGCTTAAGAGTTAATGTGTGCCCATTAAACACTAACCACCAACCCTTTACTGTCTGTTTACTGGCTCTGGGTGCTCACAGGCATGCCAGTGTGGGATGTGGGTCTGAGTTGGTGGGGACCATCCCAGGGGGATGGATTACATGTGTGGCACCATGCCTGGCTTTGGAGGGCAGGCAGAGGCCAGCGAAAGAAGTAGCAGATGTTTGACTTTTGGGAGGCTTGGAGAAATGTCTCCAGCTTGGAAACACTGGGATGGTGAGCTCGTCTCTCTGTTGGAACTGCTACTGGATTTGAGCTTGGAGAGAGGTGGAGAGAAGGCTTGGCTTTGGTGGCCACCTGCAGACTAGCATCTCCTGGCTTTTGCTGGGAGCTCTGTGAGACAATGGCACAGTCGTGATGCGCCCCTGTCCAGCTGCACAGGATCAATCCTTACATTTGTCCCTGTGCAGGAAACACTGCAAGAATTACTGTTCCTACTTTATAGGCTTGGGAAGCCAGGGATTAAATGAGTTGTCAAAGGCCACACAGAGAGCCAGTGGCAGAGCAGGCAGCACACCACGAGCCCTCGCTGCACTCCGAAGCAGCTCCAGACCACACGGCATCTTACAGGCAGATATTCAACAACCCTGTGGCTTGTATATATGCTTAAGTAGAAGACAAATTGCAGCATTTCTGCCTTTATTTGCACAACTAACAGCTGTCCAGACTTCTAAGCCTGCACAATGACTGATGAGTAGTTCAGCAAAGATCTCTAGCAGACAAAATAGACATGCAACACACAGGGAGCTATGCATTGAGCTTCCCTGCAAAAAATCTCACTGACAGTCTTGCGATAAATATATGATTTTATGGCCTATTTCTCAATCATATTCTGCTACATAATATCATGCTAAGAGCTGCAAGATACCTTGCCAATGGAAATACAGAGCTGGCAAGTGCTCAGTCTCTCCAGATCTGCTCAAGGAGTCATAACTGTAACAATATAAGCAAATTATCAGCATATTCCTTTATGCATTTTTTCACTTTTGATTTCTTCCTCTCCTTCTTTCTCCTCATTTTCCACCCTCACTTTCTTCCATCTCCCCTTCTCCACCATCCCTCCCCCCTCATTCACTCCTCTATTAGTGTTTAGAAGATTTCACAGTTTTCTCCCAACCCTGGAAGGAATGTAAGTCGATGCTGCTGATTGCTTTTGGAAACATTTGGAACAAATTATCTCTACTTTTGGAATCTGAATAAAAGAATGTGAGCCTCACTGGAGAAATATGAAATATAGGGTGGGATTCACAGAAGGTCTGTAGAGTTTTTTCCCCCTCTTTCCTTAAAATAACCCAAGAAACAAAAACTCCCCCCAAAAAGCCAAACAAAAAACCCCCCCAACAGCACTTTTTTTTTATTGTTTTTTTTCCCGTTCTTTTTGTTACTTCAGGTGGAAAATATTTCATCTGGGAAGATTGCAGAGTCTAGAGAAGTGTTTTTTGTGAAGTGGCATCTTCATCAGTTCTTTTAAAGGTGAAAATGATTATTGGAATATGTCAATTGTTGACATGAACTCTGTGAACCCTGCGGGCTTGGTGAAGAAAAGAAGCAGATTGGATTATCTTTATCTGCTCTAGTGAGGGAGATTTTGGGTCACTAAAGTCTTCTTTTCATGCCTTATTCTGCTTTTAAATAATTTGCTTCAGTTTCCCTGCCTGCTGGCTGATGCCACTCTGAGGTGCTGTGCAGTTGCCATCAGTAAAGCAACAGAGATCTCCTGAAAAAAGGTGCTGTGTAAATTTAGGGCAAGTCACACATTTCCAGATTCAGACTTTCCTATGTGTAGGAGTATTTGCGTCCAAGAGTTTGTTTTCTTCTTATTGCAGAAAATGATGCCAACCTCAGTGTTTGGTTCCAGATCATCATACAAATAGTTCAAATTTGGTGGAAGGAATTGGGAATAAGGGTTTGTTTTTTTTTAAAATCTTCTTTGTTTTTTTCCTTCTTCCTTTTCTTTTTTATTTATTTTATTTTGATTTTTTTTTTTAGGGACGTGGTCATGTGTAGTATAAATGAAAAAGCCTCATAATGAAAAGATGGACAACTTTGAAATACTACACCAGCCTTTGTGAAATCACTAACTAGCTGATCCACAGCCACACAGTCTGGTTTAGGAACATTATATCCTTTGCTCTTGAGTCTTAATTAAGAGAAAATGAAGACAAAAACTTGCCCTGCAGAGGATCAGCCATCAGTCCTAGTGTTGCTGGATCCCCTGGGCCACCATGGCCTGACAGTTCTGGGCTTAGTCCTTCCCTGGAGAAACTTATAAACTGGGGAAAAGTGTCTCACAAGGGTTTTCAACAGATATGTACTGAGATTCTGCTTAGTTTGCAAAATAAATGGAAAGTACCCACGACCAAGACATTTTCCCATTTCTCTTCTGCTTTTCTGGAGGCTCTACAGAGGAATTGAAGCCTATCCTTACTAAAAAGCTGATGTGCTTATTGAGTTCAACCTGGTAAAAAATTAATATAAATTGCTCTGAAGTTCAAATAACCTTGTCTTAAAAGAGCAGATAAAGAGCAGTTTTCTAAGCTTTAGACTTTTTGTTTTGTTTCCTTGACTCATAAAGTTTTGGTGAATCCTGCCCTTAAGTGCCAGAGACGGCAATAGATGCCAAAGCCCTGGCAAGTTTGAATATGTTCACATAAACCCTGTGGGTGTGAATTTGATTCTTTCCAATGATTGCTTTGGAATGATTTAGTCACATTGTTTTGACCTACTTTCTCTTGTTGCAAGCTTTGTCCAAGCTGGTTGTTGTTTATACAAAAAGACCATAAAGGCTATTTTATACACTGCTATATTATTTGTGATACAGTTCATAAACAAGCTAAGGGGAAAGGAAAAAAAAAAAAAAGAAAATAGGAAAAAGTCACTTTAGACTAAAAACAGAGCTTACGGTCCAAACTGGAAAAAGTCCCAATGCAAAGAAAAGATTGAGAGAGAGACTCCAGCTGGTTTGAACTTCAGCATTTTATATGATGAACATAAGAGTAGGAGAAAGCAACAGGGAGAGAATTCACTGTGGGCTGGGGAAAAGAAGATGTCTCAAAGGGTAAAATCAAGTCCTTTATGCCTTGTCAGAAATTGAAGGGTTGAGAGGTGACCAGGGGAAGAAGGAAGGTCATCTACGAGGGGTTTGGAGACCATCCCCTGGCAGTTCCCTGCTGGATCACAGATAGTAAGTTATTGGCAGGTGGGCCATGGGGTAATTTTTGGAAGACTCTTTCCTGGTTGCACTGACAGGCAGTTTGGGCTAGTCAGCACTACTGCAATAGCAATAATAGGGATGATTGGATTCCTGCTTCCTGGAGAGAGAATGTGCCCTACGGAGCTGGGGAGAGATAGGAATCAGGAAGATCTTAGAAGGTGGGAAGGCAACAGTTGAGGCAGGGAGTCATTGAAGGGAAATTAATGCTGTGAGTGGGAGGTAGTCTAAGAAAATATATTAGAAGCTGAAATGTAAACTTGAAGGGCAAATCTAACCCTTTACATCTACAATTTTCAAAACACTCCTGGGGAGTGACATGCCACAAATTTTTACTGGAGGCTTGACATCTAGTAGCTTTTTATGCCTGTGGTAATCAGTCTCTTCATATCTGACAGATGAACTGTGAGCAAATGCTTTTTTTCCAGTGTTTGCTGGCACCTTGGAACATCACCACCAGTAAGAAAAACACAAACCGTTCTCATGTCTCCACCAGGGAATTTCAGAAATCATCAAGACCATCAGGTTCCCACTTCCTATAGAACACAACTAGGAAAGCATCCCTCTGTAAGGTCAGTTTTGAACTGGAGAAAAAAATTAAAAAAGAAAAATTGAGCATAAATATGTCTTCAACCCCAGATCTACCGGACTTAAGGAAATCTACATAAGCGTACAGCTTCACTCAGTTTAAGAACTTACAGCGATGAAATATTACCAATAAAACATCGTCAATAGACTTTCACATACAGTAATTGGAATGCAAAAGGTATTTAATTGTCAAGCAGGGCATGTATCATGTCTGAAGCCAGGAAAACTCTGAGAATAGCAGTATTTATAGCCCTTTGCATCTTCTTATTTCTGGTCTGTACAAGACAAAGAAAGCATCTTCAGGGAAAGTGTCAGTCCTGTGGCAAAGGTTACAGATTAAACTGCTGCTCTGTAAATATGTATATACATCTACCATGTATGCATTATTCTGAAAGGAAGCCAGTCATCCAGACATTGATTTTCCTGCAGGAAATATAATTCACTGGTGCACAGTGGCTGCTGAAATTTAACAAGCCCTATTTGCTTTTCTCATACATGGATTTTTGCATTCAAAGGACATGGTTTGCTTATAAGTTCATGCATGTGTATTGCAGAAGAGGGAAATCTTTACCTAGAAATCTTTATCTCCACTGAATGCTACCTTTCAGCTAATGAGATTGCTGTCACCTAAATTTTCATTGTTTTAAGAGCAAGTGGCTGCCGACAGTTTCCTTTCAAGCTTGAATGATGAAAGGAAAACACCACGCTGCCTCATCTGGCTAGCTTGCTGAGAGCTAATGAGCCTGAGGCTGCACCCATCTTTGCTATACTAGTGTGACCTTATGTCTGCTAATGCACAGGGAAAGAGTGAAAAATGTACTGCTAGTTCCCTCCAACAGTTCCTTGGGGACATGCTGAATGTGCCAAACAATTTAGTAAATATATATCAGGTTGCTGTGTTGAAACATACTCCAATGTATTGCAACCCTGGGTATCTCAATCAAAAGATCATATTTTATTTTTGGTTATCTTCCCTCTCCATGTTCAACATTTGGTAATCCCACTTTAAACAGGCTATACTTTCTTGCTAATTTTTAAACCTTGCACAAAAAAAAATAAATTCAATTGGTGCTTGTTTTTGTAATGGACCACCTGAATTTTTCAACAGTATTTTTGTTTGATTGGGGGAGGGGGGCTTTGTTTTTTAGCTTTGTGTGGTTTTGTTTGTTTGTTTTTGATTTTGCTTTTTTGTTTGTTTGTTTTTTTCTCTTTTATTACCAGGTAAATAGAAGTTAATGTCAGTAAGAAATTCCTCACTTCAGGGCAGCCTTCTAAACTGCACTATCAAATTTCTGATAGAATCACAGAATGGTTTGGGTTGAAAGGGACCTTAAAGCTCATCTACTTCCAACCACCCCTGGAATGTACTCGTCACTGGATCAGGTTCCCCCAAGCCTCATCGAACCTGCCCTTGGACACTTCCAGGGATGGGGCATCCACAGCTTCTCTGGGCAACCTGTGCCAGGGCCTCACCACCCTCACAGCCAAGATGCTACTTACTCCAGAGGACCTGATTTGTCAGCTGTTGGCAGCAGGACCCTGTGCAGTTTTTTGGTTTATGAAATTTACAGATCTGTACACATATAAACAGAATAGATGTTTTTAGCTATTCCACCCATCCAACAGTTCCCTTCTGAGTCCTCAAGAAAACCAATTTCTACCATATCCCTGGAGGATGGTTTTGGCAATGGAAGAAGTGATTATATTTTGGGGAGGTGCTCCCTGAAGTGAAAGAAAGCTTTGCAAAGACAATCCTGACACCAGACAAATGAAGAATGGGGAAAAGACACTGCTGCCCCCATGCAGAAGGCAGAGGTTGCCAGGAGGGATGATGAGGGTCTGGACCCCATGTGGCAAGGGAGTGATCAGCACCACAGTTTCTGCCAGGGCTGTCTCTGCTGGCTGCACAGATCCAGGCACATGTCCTGCAAGGAGGCAGAGCTGAGCAAAGACCTCCTGCCCTGTGACTTTTTAGTGGGCTGTTTTGTTTTATTTTGTCTGCGGCTGCCAACCAGCATTTTCTCCTCTGCTGTTGGAACAGCAGAAGCTCTGGGATGTTGGCTCGGAAGCTGCTTTTCCCTCTCACTAAGCCTGTCTGAGTTATTATTGCACTGCAGTCACCCCGTCCTTTTTTGCTTTCTGTGGCATCAGCATTTCCCTGCAATAGCTGTTGCAGTGCACTGTAACCCTGCGGATGTGCTCCATAAGCCCTGAGCCTCAAATCACAGGAGCAATGTTTTCTTCTTTGTGGTCTCTGCCTACATTTTAAATAAGTATTGGCTCTGAAACATGGAAATCTATGTTTGATTTCCTTTATTTGCCTCCATCCACACCTTCCTGAGCTGCTGCAGTAAATCCTTCATGCTAATTATTATCCTCTAAGACTCACAGAACAGCAAATGCTTATACACTGCTCAAAGCACAGAGATGCAGCATGGCTCTTATCCAAAAGCTACAATCCAACCAGGACAAGATTAAGTATATTCAAGGCAAACACACCCACAATCTAGTCAAGACAAAAGAAGAAATCTTGGCTCTGTTTCAGTCAATGGGAGTTTTGCCACTGACTTCAGTGAGGTTAGGATTGCACCCAAGATAAACAAGTATGAGACAAGACAAAATAAAGTAGTTTAGAAGTGGGAAGGTTTGTGAATGAGTCATGGGAGAATAAGGCAAGGGATATTTACTTTCTGGGGGGAATGAAGAGGAGGCAAAAATGAAAAATGATTATTTATATGTGCCTGAGTGCAACAAAGGAGAAGTGAGGGGTCCCGACGCGCACTGTGACACGGAGCCCACACCCCTCTGTCAGCCGCAGGGAGGTCACTAGTGGTGTTCCCCAGGGCTCAGTGTTGGGGCCAGCCTTGTTTAATATCTTTATTGATGATCTGGATGAGGGGATTGTGGGCACACTCAGCGAATTTGCAGATGACACAAATGTGGTTGGGATTGTCAATGGGCTGCAGGGCAGGAGGGCTCTGCAGAGGGCACCTTGACGTGGCCGTGTGGCTGGTCCTGATGGCACTCTGATGGCTGATGAGGGGTCGACACTGTGGCACAACAGACAGCATGGCAAATGGTTTCACCAAAAGCTCAGCAATTGCATTTTCCTAGTTGCTGTTGTTTCCTTCTGCAAAAGTTCTGGAAGGTTCTTTAACATAATTTAATTTTCATTTTTAAACACATGGAGAGCAATAATGAGCACCCCAGAATTAAAAGAACCTCCTTTAATTAAAACCTAATAGAAATAAAGTGTTTTTGAAGAAAAAACTGTTTTGTTTGGCTTTGTTTCTGTTTATTTGTTTTTTTGGTTATTGTTTTTTTTTCCCCTAATGTGTCCAGCTGAGCATGAAATGTTTACTTTAAAAGTTTTTCACCTGTTCTTTTGAAGGGATAAGTTTCTTATTGATATTGTGTGACTATATATTTTACAAGAACTGAAAGGTGACAGGATCTTTCATGGAAAGTGAAGAGGTGTTGGTCTTGTCTTAAAAGATACTGTCTACCCTGAACCTCAGGGCACCAGTCACTCTCAGGACCTGTTGCTGGGTACAGAAGCTACCACTGCTTCATAAGTGAGTGCATGTGTACCTTTGCCCTTTGGACTTTCTCTTTGGTGGGGTGAAATGGTGCTTAAATTAGTCAAAATATTATGGCAATCTCAAGCAGGAGCGTTGGCGAGGTTGCCATCACTCTTCAAGGAAATCTGTGCTGTTCCAGAAAATGCTCCTCCAAGATACCAGTCCTGGATTACCTTCTGCAAGACGTTGTTGCTGCCTGTTGTTGCAATCAGCAGCAGAAAATCCAGAAGCTCCTGGGTTACAGGGATGGCTATACTGGGACCAATATGATTTAACATCTTCATTGGTGCACTGAGCAATGGGACTCAGATAGTCTGGAGAAGGTACCAAACAGGGAGGCTGAGACATTGAGTGGGTTTGCTGCTCCTGAATGGGCATGGACAACTGGAAGAAATGGGTCTACAAGAATCCAATGATGCTTAGAAAAGGGAAAGGACAATTCCCATCCTAGAGTGAAACAGTCCTGGGCATTTCACCCCTGGAGTTGCTTAAAATCTGACTGGATACAAGCTTGAGTATCCTGTTCTGACTGACCCTGCATGAGCAACGGGTTGGACTAGATGATGACCAGTGATCCCTTCCAGCCTCAGCTGTTCTGTAATTGTGTGTGTTCCCTACAGGAAAGATAAAAGATTTTAGCCAAAATAGACTGAAGTTAGTCTTTGGATGCACCTCAGATGCCACATTTAAGTCCTGTGTGTTTGGATGAGTAACAGGTTCCTTCTTCCAATCCTTTCACTTCCTATGGAGGGAATCTATCACCTACAAGTTACTCAGGGATGTTGCTTCTCTGATACCTCACACACACACACACACACACACACAAGAGCATCTATGGGCACTTTGAGCCAACTTCAGTACAACTCTAGCTCTGTTAACAGAAGTTTCTTCACACAATTGACTCAGAACGAGACTGTGCATCAGCAAAATTGGTATGTCTGAATAACCTTGTGAAGCTAAAGATGCTGTCAGGATAAGATACCTATAATGGTCATGGCTTCCATTAAAATGTCATTCATGAAACAGCTCTTACCATTTTAACTTACTATTCTGAATGCATAGGAAATATCTGGCATCCCAAATAATAGGGAATAGCAACTTATTAAACTCAAAGTCACAGTTCTGTGTGAGACCTGAAGACAGCAAAGAGGGAGGTAGAACATTTTGTCTCAGTCACAAAGAGTTACTGTCCTCAGGGCTACCTAGGGCTGCTTTGGGGCTGACGATCTGCTGGCAGGGCAACTCCACTGCTGCTCTCCTCTGTATTGAGTAACTGCTAAAGGGGGAACAGGTATAAAATCCACTTTCCCTTTGCTAAAAGGACACAGTAAGAGACTGTGTAAAAGAGCATGGGTGCTGCATTTTTTTTCTACCAGTGGTGGTATTAAAAAAAAAAAAAAAGAAGTGCAGAGACCTTCTTCTTGAATCTTGCCCAATTTTTTACAACCTCCATAAACATCTTGTGGCTACTCATTCCCCTGGAACTGCATGACAGCAGGAGTCAAGTGCAGCCTTGAAGTGCCTTCCTATCCCTTACCTAGCTTCTGCAACAACTGCCTCAGGTATGAATAAGATGAGCTTCAAAGCAGCAAGAGGATGAAGAGAGAACTAGATCAGCCCAAGTGGAGAATGTGTGATTTGCAATGAGTGCTTGAAAGAATCAGAGTCACAGAATCATTAGGGTTGGAAGGAACTTCCGGAGATCTTGTAGAATAGTTAAACCTGTCCTTGCAGCAGAGCTACAGAAGAAACCAAAACACAACAAACTGATAAATGTGGAATATATTTTATATTCTTTTCCATTCTTTCAAATTCCCTTTAAAATGCCCCTGTGTGGTCACACCTACTGACGTGTAGTGAGGGGGAAGACAATTTGTAGTTAGACCTTATTCAAGAGAGTTCCTGAAAAATTCCTGTTTTCACACAAAATTCATCCTTCTCCCCCCCTGCCAAAAAAAAACCCCAAAACATTCCAGATTATTCTTTCTACAAGTATCTTATTATCTGTTACTGAAACCATAATATGGTCATGAAACTCATGTTCATCCTCAGCCTGGAGGCACGCCAAGGTCTCCAAGTCTTTTACCAGTGTTTCAATCAAGTTCTTCATTCACCTAATCAAAAGCTAAAACTATATACAATTTCAGGACTTCAAATATTTTGTCTTCCATGGTGGAATACAAATGAAACCACAGTTTTCTTAACACTGGTGATAGCTGACAGTAACTATTTGGTAAAATAACCTCTGCCTGACTCACAAAGAACAAGCCCCCTGGAAGGGAAAACCATAAAAAAAACACCCCCAAACCAAAATTAGGTTCAATGGTGTAAATGAAGATTCAGAGCTCAAATAGTAAGGGTAGACATAGTTGTTGCTGTCATAAAAAAACCCTAAGTGTTTAACCCAGAAAGATAACTATGTTCTGGGCTGAAAACATAGTGCTTGGGGCAAAACTAAAAAAAGCTAAGAAAGCTGATGAAAAGGTCCCTTAGCAACCTAATTAAGCCATATTCCATATTCAGTTCCAAGACTACCTTGGTTGGTTTCTTAAGCAAATGATTCATTCAGATAAAATGAAATCAAGCAAGAGTTGGTGTTTCTAAATTAATTTGGAAATGTTACACTAATTAATTAGTATTTCATATCAGCATGAAAATTAAGGGAGAATTCTACGAAGTCAGAAGTGCTTTCCACTGTTACTTGAAGGAACAAGGAGCAAAACCTGAATGCAGATTCCAGCTTTCAGTGATTATAAACTTCTTTAAGACTTAAAGGTATGGCAAACATTTTGGCAGCAACAATCAGCAGTGCCCTGAACGACAAAATAAGAGAGTTCAAAGAAAGACAGAGATGAACGATCAATTTCCAGATCAGATCCATAAGCAATAGAATAAGAAACCCCTAAAATATTGGGGGGCCATTCTGGAAAGTCTGAACTGTCAAAACCAGGCTTGTTGCATGAATGTCATTCAGTCTGAAAGCAGGAAAAATAAGAACGGACAATAAAAAATGGTAAGAAGCAAGAGGTGAAAGAAAAATCTAAGCACAGCACAAGAGGAGTGGGTCACTTCCCTCCTCCTCAAATGATTTTGAAGTAGTTACTGAAATGGACCAGCTGCTTTAGAAACAGAAGAGAAACATCCTGTGAATCGTGGTGGTGTGTTTTACTAGTTATTTTGAATTGCAGATGTAAACAGATGAGCATTCCTAGCTCATCCCTCAATTACCACCTTATCTACTGACAATCTTTTCCAGCAGCTTAGTTAGGCTGAGCAGGAGTATATAAACATTTTCATGAAAGTTTCATACTGAGCAACATGTTTCTGTCTTTCTTACCAACCTACAGCTTGAGATTGGTTTGTCAAGAAATCTTTTAGGGAGCTGTTGGGAGGAAAACACCTCCATCTGGCAGAGCTTATAGTCTGAAAAGAAAGCATTCTCTGCAATGGAGAGCCCTCATTTTCTGAGGCAGGGATAATTATGCACTCATTAGTTTTGTAGGCACGTGGCAATGATCAGGAGATCCTTATTCAGGATCATCCCTACTTGACCAGCTCTGAGCTGTCTCTACTTTATGCTCACCTGTTGTAATGAACAGTGATATTTTTGTTACGGTAGATGACACAAACAGCTGGCATAGTAGATGAAAACAGTAAGATGAGAAAGGCAGTATGAGCTCAGAATATATCCAGCAGAAGGTTAATTCATTCCCTTACAGACCAGAGCAAACCTGTATATACAAAACCTGTATTCTCAACTATGAAATTATTCTGAACTACAAAATATGTATTCTCAGCTACAAAATCTGTAATCTCAGCCACAGTACCAAAGTTTATGTCAGGCGTTGGAAAAACTAGGAATACCTTAGGATAAATGGGAATTACATGATTTTCCCCCTGGAATTATTTAAGCTGCATTGCTCTGCCCATAAAAAGTGGCTTCCTTATGGTTAATCACATTTATTGGTCCTGATATTAGTACTTCTCCCTTTTAAGTTTCCGAAGTCCCAGTGGGATGCAAGGTAGTCAGTGGAGATGAGCATAAGGCCCACAATGTGAGTTCATAATTAGCCTTCTGGACTTTCACCATATCCAGGTAGTATCTGCTAAGTTACTATGTTATGTGGGATCCCCAGAGCAGGGAGAACGTCAGCCTGTTGGAGTGAGTCCAGAGGAAGCCATCAAGGTGATTAGAGAGACAGAGCATCTCTCCTGTGAGGAAAAGCTGAAAGCATTGGGATTATTCAGCCTGGAGAAGAGAAGGCTTTTGGGGTTGCTTAATAGTGACCTTTCAGTACCCAAAGAAAACTTACAAGAAAGGTGGAGAGAGACTATTTACAAGAGCCTGGAGTGACAGGACAAGATGGAATGGCTTCAGTCTGAAAGAGAGTAAGTTTAGGTTAGATATTAGGAAAAAGCTTCTGCCTTGTGAAGTTGGAGAGGTCCTGGCACAGGTTGCCCAGAGAAGCTGTGGCTGACCTATCCCTGGAAATGTCCAAAGCCAGGTTGGATGAGGCTCTGATCAACCTATTTTAGTGAAAGGTTCCCTGCCCATGGCAGGGGGTTGGAAGTAGAAGAGCTTTAAGGTCCCTTCCAACCCAAACCATTCTGTGACTCTGTGATTCTGTGATGCTTTTGCTTAGTCCTTTCATCTTGTGATGTAAAACGATAGCAAAGCCACCTGGTGTGTTTAGTAGCTGCTTACAAAATGGAATGAATAAAATAGAATAGACTACTTCAGTTGAAAGTGACATACAAAGATCATCTTGTTCAACTGTTTATGCTGTGTTAACCTGTCTGCTTGCAGTTTGTGAACTATCATATGGTCATGTGTACAGATGCAGGAGCCTCTGTACTCCCAAAACAGATCTTAAAAGCAGAATAGAGCTGAAATTCTGACACACACCAAAACATCCTGTTTCATGCTGTCCTGACACTGTCCTTTAGGAGGACACTCAAACACATACCAGATTCTATCATGCCTGTTGTACAAAGAAGGGTCAATTGACCGGTCTCTGGTGTCTTATATGATCACTCACACTTGTGAAAGCTCACTGCAGAAATACAGCACATCAGAGCTGTGCTGTTTAATACCCACTGTGTACAGATGTAAATGGCCAACCACTGCAGGAAGCAACTGAGAACAGATCCAATATGCTACACTAATTAAATGTCTGAATGGACATATCTAGAGGAAAACCAGGAGAGAAAGAGGACTTGGTTTCTTATTTGTTAACGCAGACACTCAGACAATTTTTGCAATCAGAAAGTATATTTACATTTTCTATTAAACCAGAAATAAACACAACAACAACAGAAGTTATTGGAATTTTAATCTCAACATCATCTATATCAAAAATATAACATTCTTAGAATTATAACTTGGGTTGGAAGGGACCTAAAAGATCATCTTGTTTCAATGCCCCAGTATGGACAGTAGACTACATTTCTCAAAGTTCCTTACAAAAAACCTTCTTCATGATGTTCTCTAAAAAGCAAGAACTTTTGGCGTTGCATCCATCAGTGCTTTAAATAAATTATTTTCTTCCTAGTGCCAAAAGCCCAGTTTTCAGAGGGTTTGGAAACCTATGTGGTAAAGATGTGTTCACAAAACAAATAGTGCCAGACTCTTCCAATGGCTGCCTGACTTTCACCAGACAAATGCAACCGATTTTCTAGGCAAAAAAGAAGTAAAAATCACTGCTTGCTTGGGTACTTTGACAACATTTGATAAAGTGCTACCTGATACATGATGTGGTTACCTGTGAAAGTGGAGAATCACTGAGTGGGAGAGGAAATGGGTAAAGAACCATCAGGAAGGGGTGACACTGAAAGTTGAAATATTCCGTAGGGTGGCAGTGCTATTGGACTACACTCTGTTTATCTGTACATCAGAAGGTGTTACAGATATGGCATGAGCTTGGAACCTTGATTGAGAAGAATATAGTATCATATGTCATATAGCACGCATCATGTATATATATATCATATATCATCTATGTCATATCATATATCACACCATATCATATCAATCATATCAAGGTTGTGGCTGCCCCATCCCTGGAAGTGTTTAAGGTCAGGTTGGACAGGACTTGGAGCAACCTGGTCTAGTGGCACGAAGAATTGGAACTGCATGATCTTAAAGGTTCCTTCCAGCCCAAACCATTCTATGATTTCATCATTCTATATCGTTCAACAGCATGGTGAAAATAAAGAATCCTGAGGGCAAGTGTCTCAAAATGTTGATGTTCTGATGATTTGAGAGCTCATCCTTTGGAAAGATTGACACAGAGATGATCCAGAGGCAGAAGCTGATCACAGGCTGAAGTTGTGGAATGACAAGTATGATCTAATATTTTGCAAAAGGGACAGTTATTTCTAGAGGAGAAAATGAAGTGTTATTGATGAGAAGTCCCCTGAAGATGTGCTCAAGTGAGATGGAGCAAGGCTGTAAGAAGTTATGGTGTAATAAGATACAGGAAATTCTTGCAGTTGTAAGGCAAAACTCAGACATGTTTCAGATATTTCCTTTTATGAAGTAAAGTTTATGTAGTGAACTATATGAGACATCTTTAGTGATCAAGGCTAAATCCAGTGGCCTAGATCTGTAGGCACATAGCAATCTGATTTTCCAAGTTACCTATAGCTCCTTATGACTATTATTTCTTGCATAAATACCATTTTTAACATAGAGGTCCTACTCTTTTCCCCCTATGCTTTTCCCCAGTCCCTTTTACCTCAGCAGACTAAAATAATTCTACACTTTGTTAGAACATTCACCTGGTCAGATGGAAAAAAAAGCAAGGTAACTTCATGCACACTGTGCACAGGTGGGTATGGCACAGCTCCACTTGACGAATCACCTTGTGGCAGAGCTGTGCCATCCCCTTCAGCACAACTTATCTCCACACCATCAGCTGTTAACGTGATGGCTTCTAGGCTGGAGGTAGTTCATTTTTGGGGTGCTTGAAACACCTTTCCATTCAATTAGACCCTCTCCACAAATGGTGCTTTTCATATAAGGGCTGAAGAGTGGATTAATTGAAGACACGACTGGACTAGGAGCTCTGAAAACACACTTCCAAAAAAAAAAAAATGTAGTAAAAGCGAATTAACTTTAAATGTTTTGAGCCAGGGAAAAGCTATATCTTTTTGAGAGCTCACTCAAGTCTAGAGAACTAGTGACATGCACATCTTTTAGCAATGATGAGTTGCAGACTGTTTGTCATGGCTTCCCAGAGACACTGTAACGTGCTGGGCATATATCTGAATTCACCCCTCTTATATATCTAAGCAGAAACTACCAGTGGTACAGACAGAGGGGAATTACTGAGAGAGAAAGTTACTAGATGGGTTGGCAAGAAAGGAATTCTACAGTTCAGCAATTCAACCTGCTACACTGTCACTGATTTTGCAGAATCAGGTTCTATCTGACCCAGTTCTGTTCTAATTTTTCTTCGATTCTCTCGCAGACAATATTTCTGTGTTCCTATTAGTCTAGCAAATGTTGGTGTAAGCTGAAAATCTCACTTGTATTTTGAAATACTGAAATACACTTCTTAATTGCAGCAAATTCTTCTTCCTTAGAATTTCAGTTTATTTTGCAAACTGTCTGCCTACAATCAATTGCACAATTCTTCTTCCAACCAGCCTGTCTATAGACACAGACTGACAGCTTTTTTTAAAAAAAGAATAAAAAAATTGTTTTAAGTTATTTTCTTTGCAGAATTAAAGATTAACCCAAGATCAGTTGATGTAAGACGAATGAGACACTGGGTGCTAAATATTGTCATAATTGCAGACTCTCTTCAGACAAAGTAGTTTTGAATTTGTTCCTTATTTTCCAGCTCATCAGCTTTAATTGTAAACTCTTCATCATTACAGAATATGGCCAGCATGAAATCTTAACCTCTGTGGAAGCTTTTAAAGCCCAACACACAAACCTGCCTACCCGTGGGGGTTCCAAGGGGAAGGTTTTTTAACTGTTTGTGTCCACACTGGTAACCAACTCTTGAGCAGGGCTCTGGGAGATGCTTTAAGATCCGTGAATGAAAAGAAATCCCTTTCTAAAACCTAGTAAATATACAAAACTGTAGTTTATTTGAAATATTACATCTGCTGTTTTCTGTAAAGAGAAGCTCTGCACTTTGAGAAGCCAAAACGACATTTCACATGTCAGGGGGTACCGCTGTTAGTGAACGTGCCCAAACCTGATTGATATAAACAGAGAAAAGGAAAGAAATTTTCTTGTGTTATTTGAACTCATCAGCCCTGAAAGGGACATGATGGTTCATGACGCGAAAATGGCCAGTTCCATCAGTTTAGCAAAGTTTTTATGACCACTCAGCTCTCTTTTAAGAAAATGTCTCTATATGAAAGCCATCAGCTTCAGGAGCCATCAACTATGTTCTGTTTGACTGCTCTATAAGGATAACCCTCATGAGAAATCTGTTGGCAATCAAGAATGTGCACTTCTGTAGGGTTTTTGCAGCAATTAGGTCCAGGAGCGTAATCAGCTGAAAAAATGGCTTTATTAATGCTAAGAAATACCAGCTTTAGCATAGACATAAACATTGTGTAGAAATCCTCACTAGAATAAAGGCTTTGGATCAGGGCTCAAGAAATTTATAGTGAGGCAATGCTTTTTTACCCTTTCAGCATTAACATTTTTTTCTCTAATCCATTAGTGTTATTCAAGTTTGTTGAACACTGTGGGGATAAGGTTAACTCCACCAAGCACAACTGCAGGCAACAGGAATGGCCTTCCATCACCCTGTGGCCAAGGGCTGGAATATTTACCTATGCTGTGAAAAGTCCAATTCGATTTCCTTTTCTGCTGCTGATGATTTGAACTTGCATATCCCAGGTCAGTGAATTAATTATGATGCTCTGTGGGTTGCCTGGTGGTGAGACACTTGGTCCCTTCTCCACAGCTCTCCAGCTTTCCTCTGCGGGTGCTGTTTTATGTTGTATAAATAGTTAATCACGGATGCTGGGACTGGCTCACAGACGGCATTGAACTGCCAGGGCACGGAGTCATTCAGCCTCTCCCTGGCTCAATTCCTCTATTGAAACACAGCACAAAGGTTCCAGCAGACTAGAGGATGAAAGGCCAGCCCTCAACACGCCCTGCAACCTCTGATTAGGACATTCACCGCAAACGCAGGAATCGCTCATCCAAATCCTTGCTTTGAACTTTTCCCCCCCCTCTCTTTTCAGAAGTCTCTCACATCCAGCATCCCTCCGTTTTTCACCTCTTGTGGGAAAGCTATGAGGTGGCCAGGGCCTATAATGCTGTAGGTTTTAGAAATGTTTAGGTTGTGTAGGGATAACACAGAAAGCAAAATGAGTTCATGGTGTAACTTGTTACATCCCACTGAAAGGTGAATTCCCTGGGCAGTCATTGCACAGTCATGCAGACCAGTGGAACAAACACATTGTGTCATAGGATCCCACCATCATCTCTAAAGTGTTTTTATGTGTCCAGTGCTCTGCAAATCGATTCTGACAAGAAGGATAATAATAACACACCATCCGCTAGACCATCTGGTCTTTCCTCCCAAAAATATCTTAATCAACTATTTAGACACATTTAACGTATGTCATGGCAAGAATTATTTGTGGGTATCAGCAGTAACTGAAACCAAACACACAGAAAGATCATACCCCTATGGTCTTAGTGGTGTGAAGTACTGTGGCAGAGCCACTGAAGCTGTGCTGACTTGTGCCAGTTGAACATACAGCCCATCCTATTTAGAAGCAAAGTATTAAGAGTGGTTATGCTCTGAAACTTAATGAAATTACAAACTGGAATATCTCTAGTGAAATTAATGATCCAAAATATTGCAGCTGAGCAGAAGCCAGCCTTGTTTTGAATTATGAAGGTCATCTGGAAACATAAAAATGCAGCTTTATGCTTTAAAGCTTTGAAACAATAATAAGGTAAAGGGGACATTTGACAGTGAGGAGAATGAAGAGTCATCTATTCCCCCTATATTGCAATTAGTTTATTAGAAAAAAGCTTATTGAGAAATGTAATGGCCCACACACCCCACCAAATCCACAAAACCACAGAGACATTCAGAATGAGATGGTGGTCCCTATTTCTTTTAACTTGTTAGGGTGACTCGGCAGAAGAGGATTCTCAAAAGAAAGACCTTGTGGAGAAGGTGTCTGAGCTCAGACATTTGATGTTGTCCAGTAGCAAACCTGGCATCCTTCTTTCCTCCTACAAACCCATAATAGGAACCAGACAAATGATGGATTTAAGGGAAAATCAGGATGAAAAATAAAACAGCTGTAGTCAAGCCAAGTAAAGTAATTAGGTTTATTTAGTGGAATGAAAAAACCAAAAAACTTATCCCAAAGCTAACTCAAACTCAAAAAATGTACAACAGAAGCAGAAAGATTTTTAGCAGAAAAAACCCCAATATTGATTCAGATTCAAGACAGTTTTTCTGGTTTTAGAGAAAAAAAAAATCAGATTATTTTCCCTAGTTGTGCCAGCACCTTAATTTTTCTTCTTTTTCGTTTCCCTTAAAAAAAAAAAAAAAAAAAAAAAAAAAAAAAAAAAAAAAAGAGGGTTGCTTTTGAATTGACTGATTTTAATAAAAAAAAATTATTTTTTAAAAAATGAATTTCTCATTTCACAGCTTTGCAAATCTATTATTTTAACTTAAAGAAAATTCCTTAATTGTCATTTTTTGAATTTAAGCAAATTTCCAGATAATTACTCATCTCACAGAAATATTTTCTCTAGCTCTACCCAAGACCAACAGAGGGTGGAGGTATTAATAAGTCCTTAGAGAGAAGAAAAAAGACAACTAAGGAATGGACTACAGAAATAAAGAAATCTCCCCAAATGAGAGGAGAAAGTTTTTGCAAGGAGGAGGAAGATAGGAGTGTATTAAACACAAGCTGATTTTACTGCTCCTGTCGAAAAATATTTGAACTGTTTTGGCAAGCCAGTCACAGATTAAAAGTCCCTGGAGCAGGAATACCTTATTCCTTGATCCAAGTCATACATGATCGGGACTAAACATCTGCCTCAGGTGCCTCATTTTCCACATGTAATATGGGAATTAATGAATGCTACCTTGGTGCCTTGAGAGTTTGGAGATTTGTGTGGAAGCACAGGATGAAACCCTTAGCTGACTGAAACCCATAGCAGAATTTCCTTTGACCTTGGGTTCTTCTCTTCTACTCCTGTTATTGTCCCTCTGGTTTCTCTTTCACCCAAAAGTACAAAATTTTGGAAAGGAGAAGTCAGAGGATTTTTCCGTGCCCGTCTCCTTTGTATCAGGCCTTGTACACAAGCAGGGAGAGATCCTTCACCCAAACTCCTCACAACACTCACCAGCAAAGCAATGACTAGAGAAAAAGGGATATTTAATCTTTAGTTTCCAAACACTGGATTTGAACTGCTCCCTTCTGGAATTGACTTCAGGCTTAGGCATTTGCCAAGAAAGTTTTCTCCCTGGCCCACACAAGTCTGAGTTTCAACTTTTGACAGGAATATATTTTCAGGTTTTTGTTATTTTTTTTCATTTGTTTGTTTGTTTTTTTCTTTTCTTGAGTAGAAAGAACATTATTATAGTTAAATTTTTAGAAAGGGCAATATTAACAAAAATGGAAAAGGTAAAACTGAATCAATAGAAGGTAATGTTCAAGCTGACCTGTGCTGAAATATAATTTTGAAACTTTAAGTCCATGAAAATATCCCTAGATTGACTTTTCATCTTCATTTTTGCAGGAAAAAAAATGCTTTTATATTCATATTTTCATGGGAGGGGAAAATTGTTTTCCATGCAGCTGTATGCTTCAAGTTGACAGCTGCATTTTTCATGGGTATGAATACTCAAGCTGAGGCTGTCACTAAAGCAGCTTGAGCTGATCCCATGCAGGACTTTGGAAATGACCAGGACTACCCTGAAATTGCCCCAAAGAAAGAGGAGCCCCAAGACAACAAATGTTTTGGGTTTCCATTACCATGCAGACTATTTGCTGTGTTCTAACCCCAAAAGTGCTTTTTGTCATTAGTTGTAGATTTTCTGCATGTGGCAAGACAGAATTCATGAATCTAAAGCACTAATAGAAACTCAAACTGTTGGTACAATGTAAGAGGCACAGCTGGATCCTGCTTCTCCTGTGGGGTGTGGTTTCCCACTCCTCCAAACCTTATACATGTGAAAGTCAGAATGAGAACTGCCTTAGAGCTCTGAAAAGTGAGCTGCAATCTCATGTCAGCTCTAGTGTGAAGGCAGAACTGGCACAAGAACTTCCATCCTTATATAGATTTTGGAAGTTTTTCCCCCAAGAGCTTTGAGAGCTCGGTTTTCACAGAATCCCAAAAGCCCAGAATGGGAAAGATTAAAAGGGACCATCAGTGGGGTCATCTGGTCCAAATTCCTTCCTCCAGCAGGGTCATCCCAGAGCACATGGCACAGGATTGTGCCCAGATGGTTCTGGAATATCTCCAGTGAGGGACACTCCACACCCTCTATGGTCAGTCTGTTCCAGTGTTTGGTCACTGCACAGGAAAAAAGTTCTTCCTTGTGCTCAGGTGGAACTTCCTGCTCATCAGTTTCTGCTTGAAGCATGAAGGGACCCACGGTGTGTTTTTTTGGGGGTTTGTTTTCTATTTTTAAAAGGTAATTTAATTTTAGAATAAAACTTTAAAAAAAAAAACAAACAAAAAACCAAAGCAAACAAACTTGCTGAGTCGATAACACCTAAGAGGAAGTGGATGGAATTTTCATTGACAGCAAAATAAGGCAGGCATTCTCTGGGGAATAGGGAAACTTGCATTTTCTCATGTTATGTTCACATGGAGTTCAGTCTTACATCTCCTCATCATCATATCTGCATAATTAGTGCTTCATATTGGGGCTTTTCAATATGAAAAACCAATCTTTCAAATCTTGCACAGCCTGCTAAGCCACAGAGTCGGCCACAGAGTTGCAAGGCATTATAAGTAACCTACACGTGTAACCTGCTCCCTTTCAAATACCTCATCAATCTGGACACTACACTCCCCATATGTCTCTTCTGCCAATTCGTTTTAACTGTCAAAGAGGTTATTTTCAAAGGACTCGAGTGACAGCTCAGAAATCCATCTTGGTGGATTGGCAGGGCCTGGAAACTGTGTATCTGAACTGTATAGAGGTCAGACATTTAATTTCATGCGGGTTCCCATGATTTATACATGCCCCAGCTCTTGATACAGAGCAGTCTGTGCTCCCTCTGTTTTTCAGGATGTAATGCCTGCCTAGGGATTGCTCCCTTCTGCACAGCATGTACAATTGCAAAGCACAGTGCCAGCGATAAAAGAGACAAATACACTAATATTAATCTTATACAAAAAGGGGCAAGATGTGTCCTCTCTGATGAAATGACATTCTTCATCAAATGTTCGATGGATGCCCCACTGGCTGGTGGTTTGAGCAGCCCTGATGGGCACAGGTGAAATCAGCCCTTGGTATAGACAAAGGAACTTACTTGACTGGTAAGAGAGAAAGAACGAATTCACAAGAAATTTCTTGTGGGACATAGCAATGTTTTACAACACTAAAGTCTTTCAAGATATTCTGGCATGTTTATTTTCTGGACTAAAATGGGAAATTTCAGAAAGTCACAGAAAAAGTGGTTTGGCTCATGCAATTTCAAAGGAAGGAACCAAGCCCATGGCAGAAGGGCTGGAACTAGATGATCTTTAATGTCCCTTCCAATGCAAACCATCCTATGATTTCTGAGTTACCAGCTTTGCCTCACTCCACGCAGTGTGGTACCTTTCTCATTCCTATGTTGCTTCCGCCATCCAGCATAGTCCTAAGAACAGTCAGGAGAATTCAAAGGTGGCTTCCAAACTTGGCCTGGAAACACTAAAAGACCAAAAAAGTTGTCCAGCACATGCCAAGAAATTTACTTTTGAGATCAGCAGAATAATTCCATCCCAGAAATGCTCAGACACTAGACAAATTTTTGGAGAGGGAGGAAAAGGGGTGGATTTTTTTTTTTAATTTATTTTTTTTTAATTGTCTTCCCGTTTCCTTTTTTCTTAACCTTATCCTCTGTGATCTTGCATGTTGGGCTATAACACAGAGGATTTAGTACAGAAGACTGCACCCAATCTTGCAGATTAAAGCACCACCAGACTCAAAATACCTCACCAGCACCACCTCTGCAAACCTCATACATCACCTGTGTCTTTTTCACATAATTGCAGCTCCTGAAGGATTATTCTTTCCAATCCAGACTGATAGAAGCCTTCTTGCCTTGGCAAAATGACTAGGCTATCTCTATATCTATGCTCTTTTTTATGACTTGAAAAGTTAAAGTGCTTTCTGTCTTGATTATTTGCCTTTTAGAAACTTGTACAATAAAAGCCTATGATATAAATGGAACCATTGTGTTGATTTTCACCATCTCTAGTTGGTATCACAATTATTATTTCCCTATTATTGGCAATTTTTTTTTCCCTGTCACTTGGAGATTATGGAAAAGGAGAATCCATGAACATAAAATACATTCTCTTGTATTTCCAAAAGGACTGTCAGTGTTTGTAGCAGACCAAGGAGACATGAGCCAGCCCAGACAATATTTGCTTTGCAACTCAGATAAGTCATGTATGTCCTGCTAAAAGCAAACCTTCCCTTGCTTTCCATTAAGCTCTCAGTGATTTAGAGGCACCAGATGAATTTTCTGCTAGTCAAAGTAACCCAGCCAGTGAAAGGGCAAACATCTCACAGCAACTGTTTGCACAAGGTGGTTGATGGATCACAAACACAGTTTTATCAATCTGGAGTGTCCCTCTACACCACTCCTTGGGCCTTGACTGCCTTTGTGCTGACTTCCCAGGTCATTGGAAGGATGTATGGCTCTTTGTGAGCACACTCTCAGCACACCCATCAACAACCTGACACCAGTACAGGATGATACTTCCACTTTTAAATTCTGTCCTAGTGTCTAAACATCACTATCCAGTAAGGACTAACCAGCAGTGAGCCCAGATCCCTCCAAATATTGGTGCACTCATCTCCGTTACACCCAAATATCTGTTCTACATAGCTGAACACTGTGACAGTGAAGAAGGAAGTATTCTACTTCTGTCTCCTGTTTCATCTCTCACAGGGGTACAGTACTGTCGTATCGATTGCAAACAGCACCTGCACCAAAAGGTGGTGCTCTGGGTAAATGGTTGTTCATGTTGTGGTTCCTGGTTGGGAGGTTGTGAAGTGGGTCCCACCTTTGTGGATTTGGACTGTCCTTGTGCATCCTCTCAATTCATTAACTATGGCAATGTCAGTAGTCAACAGGTGCCACCACATGCATATGGTTATGAAGAGCCATAGCCGTTTTCATCTCTTTCAGCTCCAAGCACTTCCTATCACCCTTTGTAGGTGGTCCAAACAGAGCTTTATGTGTGTTTGAACAATCCAAGAACATCTGTAGAATGTTTATGCCATGCTTGGAAACAGAGGAAGGGAGAAGTCTGAAAAACAGAGAGCCCTCAATATCATTTCAGGATACCCTGTATTTCACTGGAGCCTTCTGAGCTTTCTTGGGAGCAGTGTAGCAGATCAAACACCCCATGTCAGAACACATCCCAGCATGGAGCAATATTCCTGAAAACTAAACTTATTCCTGTCTATACTGTCAAACTCAAAATGTCAGGCAGGAAACTTCCTTCCTCTCTGTTCTTGGTGCAGATACAGGTGCCTTCTCTTAAAAGAAATAAAGTTCAGTGCAAGGAACAAAGCTGAGCTGGACAGTGCCCCATTCTACTCTGAGACCTCACCCTGTGACAGGCAAACTGATTCCTTGCTGTCTTTGGAGAGGAGGTGTGATTGTAAACCAAAAGAATAAATGAATGAGGTATGCCTAGTATGCCTTTCATAAAGTATCTCACCAGTGTGGTCAATAAAAGATAAAAAAAGCAACCTTTCTCCAAGCTCATGTATCCTCAGAATAGGAGTGCAGTATATAAGTGTGCTGCCTACATAGCTTTGTATACAGGTGGCATAGAGCTTGCTGTTTCAAAATACTGAATACTGCATTTCCCATGGATTTCAGCCAGACAGGAACTCTCATACTCCATACTACGTAGAGGTGGAATAAATGACACCTCTCTGTTTTCCCTGCATTCCTAGAGTATCATGACTCGTTGCAAAGACACAAACAGTACAAAATCCTTTCACCAAAATGCCGGAGGCTATAAAATTCTTCTCTCCATCTCATAAAAGAAATGAAAGGGGCCTCCACTGCCTTTTGTAAATGGCAGCCTCCCATCGAAAGCAGAGACTGGGGACAGGGTAGAAGATGCTTCTCACTTTGTTCTTCCCAACACTGGTGAAACGAAGTCAATGGAGCCAATTTACTCCCTTTGACCATTCTGAACTTAAAGCAGCAAGAGGCAAATGCAAGACTATGTTCAATATAAATTTACGGGTTTATTCACACTGAGAGGCATTTCATGCTCAAAATTTGAGAAAGTAATCCACAGAAAACAGCCACAAAATAGAATGAAATATATAGAGCAGGATTATCCAGCAGCTGGAAGTTTTACTTTTGTTTATGGAAACAATATATTATAGGAATTACCCAAATCCACAGAGTTCACGATTATTATTAATGGCATTAAGCAATACATTCTGTACATTGTAGATTGTAAAACTGGCCCTTTGCCAACCAGTTACCTACTGGAAGACTCATTATAACACAGGATTAATTCAGTTCTTTGGAAAAGAGCTCAGGCAAGTGAGTTTTCAGACAGCAGGATAAAAAAAATAAATGGATTGCATTAAGAAAAATAGTTCTGTTTGCCCAAAGAAAGGGTTTTTATTGTTTTGTTTTGGTTTTTCTTTTATTTCTTTGGATTTCTATGACTGAAAAATGAAGGCAAATGTGGTTTAGGGTTCAGCTTATTTTGTAAGGGAGCCCACGAACTGTCAGGAAAACACTACATCACAGCAAAGCTCCCAGGTCTTCTTTCTTTCTCCCTTTGAATTATATTATAGATTTCATGTTCATGAAAAGAGATTAAAGATAAAGGCAAAAGGTTTTCTTAAAATACCCAATCTCACAGAAGGAAAGAATAAAATCCCTTGTTATTTTTCTCTCCACTTTTCTCAAAACCTGTGGAGTCAGGCTCATGACTTTTAAGTGTTTGGGCTTGGTGGAACTGTGGACAGGCAGAAACTAAGTCTGCACAGACCTGACCCAGGAACCCAGGAACAGAAACAAAGGCCAGCTTTTGTGATGTTTAAAGGTGGTGCTGTCTCTCATGCTCTCCCCACCCCTGCTCAGCTAACGCCAACTTCCAGTTGTTTTCCAGTAAAATCAAGCAATCAATTAAACAACAATGGCATGATGCAGTCTCTCCTCCCTGTCCAGCTGGGATCACTCTCCTTGTAATACTGTTCTTGCAGCCAAGTGCTGAATCTGTCCAAGGAAGAGTTTTAAGGCAAGAAGGTGGCAGAGTGGCTTAAATTTCCCTCTCAGTGGGCTCAGAGGTCACACAATACCTGTCCTGGCTCAACTGATGGGCAGAAACTCATGGAGCAGCAGTGACTTCCACAGGGACCCTCAGTTTGGTTGCTTTTGCACTTCCCACATCCCTTTGCCTCCAATGTCTGCCCTGTCTACTTCTATGTGTGGGAATCATCTTTTCCTATGTGTCTCTAATGCCTAGCTCTCTGCTGGTGACTCGATTTCTAATCCACGGTGACCTTTAGGCCAGCACAGCCACAGTTTTATTTGCATTAATGTTAAATAGTGTGTATAGAAGCAAAAGGAACCTTGCATATAATTTTTTTTTTTTTTTTTTTGTCTTTCAAAAGGTTAAATTCGTATACATGCAATGGAATCTCCACGGTTTTCACTTTATCTGCTACAGAGCTTGAACTTTAGTCTCTTCGTCCAAAGGGAGAAAAATCAATAGCATCATACTGATACACAAGAAACTTTATTAAAGCAGCCATGGGCATCTCCACAACCTTACCCTATCAAGCTGGCTTGCTAATTGGTTTGCAACAGTGTGGCTGCCATGAAAATTTCCCAGGTCTGTCTTATGAAAATCTGGCTCTATCAGCATCAAGAACACAAACAGCCAGGAAAGCGGGCAAAGGTCGCTTCCTCGTTGTTGGGAACAGAAAATGAAGCTTGTTAACATTCTGCTGCTGCTTCTTCCAGGGAGGAAAAAAACCACATCAGTGCTGCAGGGAGTTTTCCTCTGGAGGATTGAACAAAGATGATCAAGCTTCTCTCTGCTCACTTCCACTCACCCATCAGGTTTTCATTGACGGGGACGCCGGAAAAAACCTGCCAGATGTGTCATTTCATACCTGCCTGAAGTCTTTAGTTTGGAGT
>JAWWTY010000088.1:70020366-70040661 GCA_035222235.1 Margarornis squamiger | reverse complement strand
TTTAATTAAAAATCTGCAAAAATCAAAACAGAGTCACTTTTTTCCCAGGGCTCTGATGGCTGGGTTGTAGGAGGCCAGGCAGGAACTTCCCTGGCCTCCCCCAGAGAAGCAAGACCTGCAGGATTACTCTTTCCTCCTGTGGAAACTTTCAGCGAACGACTCTTTTCATGAGCGACATGAGTCCAGTTTCCTATGGAGTCAGGCAGATTATCCTCTAGATTTTCCCTACCTTTCCATAATTCAACTTCTCACACTTTTTCCTGAGTCACCTTTCCCCCTGCAAGAGCCAAGTCCTGGGATTCCCAGTTAAAAAAGGCACAACATGACCATGTGTCGATGTGGGTGTGAAAATGCCAAGTGCACAGTCATTGGGGTCTGCCTTTCTTCTAGCCTGAAAAGGAAAATAATTCAGAAAGTTTTTATTTCCTTGGGTTTTGATTTTCACAAATTTCTTTTTTCCTCCTTTTTTTTAGAAGTTTGATTTTCCTTGAAGCATATGTTTTTGGTTTTTCCTTTTTTCTCTACTGCCTAAAGCCAAACAAAGTTTTCAGAAGACTCCTGGGTGGATGATGCAGATTGTTTTCCAGTATAAGCTTACAACACAGGAAAATGATGAGAGAATGGGATTCTTAGCTCTCTATCCACATCCCATGGTGACTTACCTAGTGTCAACAAACTTGCAACAAGTGTCACCATTTTGAGCTGACCTTCTTCCATGGCAAAAGAGAACACTGGGGAAAATATCTGCCTTCCAAAGGGGCTCCTGCTCATAGAGTTGTCCATGCCAGGGCTGTCCTTGTGCAGGGCCAGGGGCTGGACTTTGATGATCCTAGTGGGACCCTTCAAAGTCAGGATATTTTGTGCTCAGCATTGTGGTCATACCCCCACTCTAAATACCAATACAGGAAAGATTAAGTCAGCTGAAGAATATATAGTGTTAATGAAAGGCTCAAGGCCAGTTTTTCAATTATCTAAACTGTCTCATTTTCACAGGCTTCATCTAGGCTGCAATCATTTAAATAAAGCTGAGGATATTTATAAAATATTGTGACAGGTTCAAGAACAACAGAGGAAAGTTTAGTTTGATTCTATATAACACAAAGTGTTTACAATGCCTTTGTAAGTAGACTGCAAACTGTAGCTTTTATGTGACACTAAGTTCTTATTTTTTTTTTAAAGGAACAGCCATTTTTATAAACTGCAGTTTCAGACTGGTATGTTCTGCATCCCTAGAATACTTATTTTATGATTTTACCATGAACTAAAACATCGTGTGCTTAGAGTTACTCTAATGGTGTTGTGATGTGAAAACTGATCATGATCAGCTTAAGCTCAAAAAACAGAGACAAGAATGAAAGTTTTCTCCATTTTCTGAAGGGGATGTGTGTATATATATATATATATATATATATATATATATATATATATAAACAGGATATTCTGCCAAACCAGAACAATTGAAGCAATGGGAAAAGATCAGATTTTGAACCTTTTGAATTTCTCTATGAATGTTTCAAAACTCCCTATTCATTGTTACTCTTTCCTTTTACCTTCTACACAGACTTACAGTGGAACTATTTAAAAAAGATATAGGGAAGATTTTTTTGCTGCTATGAATATTGCATAAACTAACTGAATTAAGGTCATGCAAAGGTAGATTATAAATAGAAATGAAAGTTTTTGTCATTATTATTTTCCTTTAAATATGTCTGCTGGAACATTTTGGTTCGGCACCCCTTTCCAATACATTTGATCAGCCATGAATTATCCATTAAAATCTCCATTAATCCTATTACAAATGTAGTCTATCTTCCTTCTTTTGGTTCAGCCTTGGTTGTGAATGCAGCAACACAGATAATGGGGTGAGAGACAGCTCTGGATTTGAGGGCTCAGCAGCTCTAAGAACTTCAAAGTTCACAGACCACTTTTTTTTATCAAAGTGAAGAACTTCATGTTTTCAGAGTGATAGATATTGCAGCCACAAACCAACAAATTATAGAATCAGTTAGTTTGGAAAAGACCTTTAAGATCATCAAGTCCTACAATAAACCTAACAGTGCTAAGCACACCACTAATGCATGTGCCCAAGCACCACAACTACACAGCTTTTAAATCCCTCCAGGGATGGAGAATCTTCCACCTCCTGGGCAGCTTGTTCCTAGACTTGATAATCCTTTCCAAGAAGAAATTTTCCCCAATGTCCAATGTAAACTTCCCCTGGTGCAACCTGAGGCCATTCCCTCTCTTCCCATCTCTTGTTATCTGGGAGCAGAGCGCGACCCACCCTCGGCTCCCCACTCCTGTCAGGGAGCTGCAGAGCCAGAAGGTCCCCCCTGAGCCTCCTTTTCTCCAGGCTGAGCCCCCCCAGCTCCCTCAGCCGCTCCTGCTGCTCCAGCCCCTTCCCCAGCCCCGTTCCCTTCCCTGCACACGCTCCAGCCCCTCAGGGTCTCTGCTGTCTGAGGGTCCCAGAGCTGCCCCCAGGGCTGGAGGTGCCCCAACAGTGCCAGCACAGGGACGGGCACTGCCCTGGTCCTGCTGGACACACTATTGGTCAAACAAAGATGTACATGGAACAACAATGAGCAGACAGTTTCTCCATTTGTCCTGCTGTGGGAAATGGTGTCAAAGGCTTTGCTATATTCCAGGTAGACAACACTCGCAGCCTTTCCTTCATCCATTAAGTGGGTCACTTTGTCAAAGAAGGAAATCAGGTTGTTAAAACAGGACCTGACTTTCATAAACCCAGGCTGGCTGGGTCTTATTCCATGGTTGTCCTGCATGTAAAATACGATGGCACTCAGGATGATCTTCTCCATGACCTTCTCTGGCACTGAGGTCAGATGTGTCAGTGTATAGACCAAAGTGTGCTTTGGTGTACACAGGTTATGCATGCACCTTTGTTGATGTGTCCTGCTAGACTTTGTTCTAGCTAATGAAAATATGGGGCATTTTTCAGCTTTTTTATACTGCAGCCCAGGTGGAGGTGTATGCATCAGCCAGACTTTCAGCTTCCTGGTCCATTTGAGGTGTTCCAGGATGGCTAAGAGATCCTCACAGAGCTGGCAGGTATAATGTGGGACCAGTAAGAAAACCATACTTTTCTAAAGTGATGGCACAGGCGAGATGGGGAGGAAGTCTCAAATGCATATCAGTGGCCAATTTAATTAAGATCCTGGTGATACAATGGAAGTTTAGATAGATAAGAGTTCACAGACTTTACAACATTCTTGGTGAAAGCAAAATACTGTCTTTCCTCTGACCAGAGGCATATATAGAAAAGAATATAAATATGTACAGAAGTAGAATGATGGTAAGTCTCCCACGTTTTCTACCTGCCTCTCAACACAGATACTGTGGGCTATATTTAATACAGCTCTGCACAAAAAGTCTAGATGCAAAATCCCCACTAGATAACCAGCTACACTGTCAATAATTTGAAAATGTAAGATGCTTTCTGGTAGGTAAGATTTGCATCTAGAAAATATAAGAACAGTTAAGACTCAGGTTGTTGCTGAGTCCGTGTTGTCATAAACCCTTCACTTGCAACTGAGGATGGAAGAAAAGACCAAGCCTATTCAATAAGCATCCTTGCTTTGAACACTTGGGACTGACCTGTTCCTTTTTTCTTATGTGGAAGAAAGGGGGATTCACTGTTAAGGCAGGCAGTGCTTCAACAGAAGTGAAGCAGTGAAGTGAGCTTTCTGCTCTGAGTTCCTGCTTTTTCCATGCTCTTTTCATGGGCAATTCATCCACATCTATAACACAACTGTCTTCAGGAGCTTCATCAGTAGACCATGTTTAGAACATCTTGCTAGGTGTGTGGAAAACATCCTGCTCTTCACCAGGCGATCTTCGGAAGGAGCTCTGTGCTACTGAGCAGATAAGCTGCAGCTGTGCTGTGACTTTGGATGCCATTTGCAATATTATATTGTTAAGCTACCTGCAGATTTCAGGTACACCTGCCTCGGGCTGGAGGAGCCAAACACAGTTTTGATGAGTTGCGCACATTTTTGCTAGTAAGGCAAATTGAATCATACAGGATTCCCTGATGCCTGGTCAGTGGCTGGCCGAGGACGTGGGTGGTAGTGTTGTGCAAACAGATTGATTTTCTACTTGCTTTATGAAGTATTAGAGTTCCTTTTTTCTCTTTCTTAGAGTTTTTCTTCAATAATACCCTCCTCTTAAGTTCCTTCTCATAGGAATGAACTTGTTCCCTGAGTCCATACAAAGCTGGGTTCAGTAGAAGTGATTTAGGCACCAGGACAACATTTAGATCACAGGAGAAATAGCCCTCCCTCCCTCCCTTCCTCCCTCTCTTCCTTTCCTCCCCTGCCTTCCCTTCTTTCCCTTCCATTCCTTCCCTTCCTTTCCAAAATACATTTCCATCTGGATGAAATCCCTTTTCATTTTTTTTCCCCCTAATCTTATTCTGAGTGAAATAGCTTTGTAGCAAAGCTCGCAGCAGATCTGGAGATACCCCTCTGATACTAAGACCTGACTGCTTAATAGCCATTAACTTTCTCTTTACCCTGTAAAGCACACCCGATAATCTTGGCCTGGGACACCTGTTTTGGCATAAAAAGACTCTCTAAGAAGCAGGCAACATTATTTTGGCTGTATTGTGTTTACAGCCTGAAACATCCCTATTTCGCCAGCAAGAAACACGTTATCAGAAAAAGATACTTCAAGTTTTGAATGCTTGCACACAGCTGCTGTGATGCATAAAGGAGAGAAAACAGCTTAGAGCATGTGCAAAGGTAGAATATATTAAATTATATATTAAGGGAATAAACCTGACAAAAGATTTTATGTCTATTTTTTTACAAAAGGAAGACAACTTGCAAATATATATGTATGGAAAGAGGAGGCAGTAATGAACAAGGACAGTGCATTTCCCAGTAGGTGATCAGTAAGCCGAGGGATAGCTGCAGGATGTCATGATGTACTCTGCTGTCACAAAGATTTTACACATAGGCTGGACAGCGTGTACAATAAATCAACATGCATCTATCTTCTTTTTTTTTCCTTTTTTTTTTTTTCTCTTTTTCCTAGGTGTCTGTTTGGAAACTCACAGCCACATTTTAATGTGTGCAGAGTGTTTGTTAACTTGGCATAGCCTTTTCATCATTTTCAACCCTATGCTACCTCTTGGGGGTGAATCATCATTATGTAACACAGCATACAAGGCACGATGTTATGATCCTTGTCCTTGCAGAGAGAAAAAAACAGAAAGCAACCAAAAAACCACAGAGCAATATTAACTCAGAGGCACACACATATCCTAGTAATCATATACAGGGTAGACTGTCTACTGGGTATGTTTTTCTTACCTCTCAAAAACACTTATTGATTTCAGTGGGAAATGTATTTTCCTAACTGATACAGACTCTGGTCTCTGGGGTAATTAATGGGGATTTTCATTTATTTATTTATTTATCCATTTATCTATTTATTTATTTATTTATTTTAAGTTCAGAATTTGCACTGAAAAGAGGAACTCCAGATAACTCCAGTAGTCAGACTGGACTTGCCATAAGCTCATGCTCATCTTTGTCTTACTCTGTTATGAACTGCACCAATTTATCTCAGGATAAAACAAAAAATAGAAAATAAGTGAATTTTTGTGATAAACAGGCTGATGCAAAGCTGGAGGAAACCCATTTGATGGTCACAAAACAAAAGTAAAGAGAGAGACTGTTGCATACGAAGTTACTAGCAAAACCGAACAAGACTTTAAAAACTGGTTGAAACAGAGGAGCAGCAACTTGGGCTATGCCCATCCCAGATCACACACTGTACTGGGAATGAAAAATGTCAAGAGAATGCTTAGTTGTCAGTAGAAGTTTTCATTAACATTACAGCTCCAGCAATGGACATCACTACTGTCCCAATGAAAAGCAACCTACATCCAAAGTGTGTTGGGAACTCTGACTGGGATAGAAGGATCAGGGTTCATCTCAGATGCTCACCAGGGGATATGCCCATCTATAACTGAATAGTTTGTTCTTTTGGAAAGATTCTGTCCAGCACTGTGGGCTTCTCATGAACTGAGCGTTGAGTTCAGATTTCATTAAATAATGTCACCTGCAGTGGAAACCACCAGGACTATCCCTGCCACAGCCAGCCCCTACAGCTGCAAAATCCTGCCTCAGAGAGTAGTCCTGCCTAACGTGCAATCAGTAGAGATAACATCATCTGCACTTCAGGTGTGAAATAGCCTCACATGTTATAAAACTACCTCTCTCAGGTCTGGGAAGAAAAAGAAGAAAATATCAAGTCCCACTCTTAATAATCCTATTTCCTCAAGAACTTTCAGAAGGTTTAATCTTTTCTGCAGATGTTTTAGGAACTTTTTGCATTCAATAACTTGTCTGTGCGGAGCTGTTTGATATATTGTTTTGTAGGTGGAGTAACCAAGCTGCCAACAGCCAAAGAATATCATGAAGTCCCTTCAGAAAAGAACAATCGGAAATGGCTAATTTAGAATCATAGAATGGTTTGGTTTGGAAGGGACCTTAAAGATTATCTTGTTCCAACCCTCTGTCACAAGCAGGGACACCTTCCACTAGACCAGGTTGCTCCAAGCCCTGTCCAGTCAGGCCTTGGACACTTCCAGGGATGGGCCAGCCACAAGTTCTCTGGGCAATATAATGGACACATAATTTTTGAAAAATGGTATTAATTTTCACCAGAATGCAGCATTTTATCTGACAGTATGAAAACAGGGATAGGGCAGAAAAGTACCTTGCTTCTCTGATTTACTGAGTCAGCATTGAATTTGATAGATATTTAAACCTGTACCAAATTAAGATTTACTTGAATAATTGTTATTCTAATTTTGTCAGTAGTTTACATCTAAAAATTCTGTCACACAGACTCTTTCTTTTAACAGTGATATCAAAACATCACCCTGTATCAATACAAGGCACAGACTCTGGTGGGAGTTTTATCTGTCAAGAATGTCATGCTCCAAGTCCACAATTCACCATGTATGCAATAGGGAAAAGGAGAAAAAAGTACCTGCCAAGTATTCACAACATACTTTCAGACAGTAGCAGCAACACTCAGGTTTGAAGGAATATCAAAATAAGGTATTTCAACATGTACGAATCCTTCTACATAGCAATGTTTACTATTCAAAAAAAAAGTTTCAGTGGATCTGTTGCTATCAACATAACTTGCTTATGGTGCAAGTAAATAAGTTAAAATGTCTGGCACAGGGAGTGTGAAGTAACAAGCCACACAAAAACAGAGACTCATAGAATAGTTTGGGTTGGAAGGCATCTGAAAAATCATCTCATGCTGACCCCTATCATGGGCAGGGACACTTTCCACAGGACTGAGTTGCTCCCTCACCCTGCTGCTCACACTGCAGGGGATGCAGCCCAGGGCACATGGCTGTGTTGTGGGGAGCTTCTCAACCACCAACATCTCCAAGTTCTTCTCCCTGTGGTTGCTCTCAATCCAATCTCTTCTCAGACTGTAATTATGCTTGGAACTGCCTCAATCCACCTGCAGAACCTTGTACCTGGCCTTGTTGATCTTCACACAATCTCACCTCTCAAGCCTGTCCAGGTCTCTCTGGATCCCAAATCAGAAATCAGCGACAAAACAATTATGGAGGAGTGCTCGGAGGATGGAGGGAACTATGGGGTAGCAGGTCAGAATTACAGGGGGATGACAGGCAGAAAGAAGGTGTTTACCCCAACCACAGGGAGAGAAATAGTGGTTGTATATCACTGATGCCTTAGAGGGAGTTTCAGAGGTCTAGTCAGGTGTTACTGTGTTTTATTTTTAAGAAGAATTCTGAAGCATTCTGAATTATCTGAGCATGACCTGAGAGCATAATTATGAAAGATTAAATTCAAACCTTTTTACAAAATGTCCGTTAATTCCAAGAGGGGTTTTTCATACTTTTTTTTTTTTTTTTAAATGATGATATTATGTTGGCTTACTTTGACTTGATTTTCTAGTTTCTGTGGGTGAAAAGACAGGAAAATATGATCTATTGTAAATTAGATGTGCCATCTGAATTTCTTTTTCCTGAAGGTGGATTAAACCATACTGTTTTTAGAAAGATACCTTGACGATTCTGATTAACAATGTCTATGCCATGCTGGCTGATGAGCAGGTACAATATGCTGGAACTGTCACTAGTAGAAAAGTAAGCATAATTTCAAGTTTGAATTTCCCTTTTAACTCTTGGGTATTCTTATACTTGGGTCTGGAAAATTCTAATACCCATTTCTGCCCATTCTCCTGCCATGCAATTTTCCCAGATGTCAGTAGCTCTGCACAGGACTTAAGTCACATGGAGAGGCTTTTTTCCCCAAATAAAAATTGATAGTATTTGCCCTCCATTAGGTTTTTTTCTTACACTGTTTTATTTCAAGCAGCCTCAAGAAATCTTGTTGCTTTTCTAACAATTCTGAGTAATGATCAGAGATTAATTACTGGTTTTATTGAATGAGTGCATTTGTTAGAGAAAAAAAACCCCAAAAACAACACCAACAAAACACAGTTCCAGGGGGATGTGAGTTATTCATGAAGTGTGGTCAAAATCAACATAAATCTTCATGGCCAAAAGAGCTAAAAGAACATTTGCAAATATCTAATATTTTGTGTTGACATTTTCTGAAGAAAAGATTGTAATTTTTCTTTCCAAGAGCCATTCTGTCTGAAAATTTGAAAAACATTTCCTTTCAAAAAATGTTATAATTATAACACTGTGACAATATTAGATATTTTCCATGATATTTCCTTTTTGGTATTTTCTGAGACCATATTTGTTCAAATATCACATTGAAATTCCATATCTGGACAATCATTGCCTTTTATTTCTTACTTTTGCGATTAATTTTCAGTTGCTTTCACTATTCAGTGAGTGTCTTCTGCTTTATAAATTTGTTCCACTGTTACTGCTGTTGGGTATTGCACATTTTATTTTGTTTATGAACTTACTGTATCAGATTTTGAACCTTTGGTCAGGCATTTCCAAACACTCATTACCAGACTCATTAGTGATCATCTTAAAACCATTGTGGCATCTTCAGATTTTACTGCTAAAAATTTATCTTGCTGATATAAATGCTGAACAGGGCTCGATTAAGACTCTAATCCTTTAGAGACTGCATTAGCAGCAACTCAACTCATGGATTTCTCCCCATTAAAAACTCTGTTTCAAGGCCTGTCAGACAGGCAGTTTTAATACATCTAATGTGTACCCTGTTAATTCAATATAACTTGCTGGGTTTCAATCTAAAAGTCATGTTGTACAATCAAATTAATCGCAGAAATCCAACTATATGATGTCGACAGCATTGTTGCTATCAACCAAACCTATAATGTTGTAAACAAAAATATAACACATTTGTTTGACAAGACCTACTTCCTGCAAACATATTGACTAGTATTAACTGTATTTTCAGCATCTAATTCTTTGTTGACAGAGTCCTGAATTAACAGTTCCAGTAGTTTGGCCATACTGACATCTGACTAACCAGTTTACTGAGTCATCTCTTCTGCTCCATTCAGGGATTTCACTGGCAGTAATCCAATCTTCAAGAAATTTCCTCAACTTCTCAAAAAACTCTTAAAATCTGGTTTGGAGGACCATCAGCTACTTCCCTTTGGATCACCATATCAGATATACATCTCTGATTATTTAACAATCATATTTTTCTCTAAACCAGGTGGTCATCACTCTGTCCTTGCTGTATCTCTGAGTATCATTATCCTGCTTCACATCACTCACAGGACAGAACTAAACGCTTTAATAGGAATTTTATACTTTAAACATTTTTAACATACCCTAGAAAACACTTTCTGGAATCACTGCAAGCACACTGAGTAGTGAACAGCAAGCATTGAGGGCTTTTTGTCCCAAATACGTTATATACTGGCGTCTTTATACATTTTCACATGTGTTAACCTCACCACACTATGCTAATTTTTTTTTAGGTGTCCTTTTCACACCTCCTTTTAGCACATATCTCAAACCCATATTTTAGAAGTTACCTGATTATGAAAAATATTTCTCAGAATAGATTACATTCGTCTATTCATCAGCAAAGTGGAGAACAAGGTTTTTTCCTTGCCTTCTGATTTGTGACTGTAGCTGGTAAATTCTATTGCATCTCCATCAAACATGAAAAATTCAATTGGAAATGGTCATGTACTTCTTTACTCACAAGGAAAACACGGATTTCTCAGACAATGGTCCCCAACTTGCAGTTATTCAAGAAACATTATTATTATTATTATTATTATTATTATTATTATTCAGAAAACACTAAATCACAAAGTCTTTCTGTAACAGAGCAAAGCATTGAATTTCCATGTCAAATTTTTTCAATCACTTCGTCAACACTTCTCAATACTTTATTTTAGTTCTCTCTTGATAAGCATGTCAAGAATTTGTGTTTTATCATCACTGCTAGCAAGACTTCTGTACTAAGGAAAAAAATAATGAAAATTATATTTTTAGGGACGTGAGAAAACACAGAACCTGATGCAATCAAGTCACAACTCACATATCCAAGTGAAATCAGTTGCTAAGGGCCAATTTACACACTATTGTTTAAATTCTTGAGGATTTGACTCTCCACAAGTATTTTGGGGTCAAACCAATGTGCTCAAGTTTGCATGGCTACTTTAAGAAAAAAGTTATTTCTACACAATTAATTCTGTAAGGAAAAAGAATCTTTCAAAGATATAAGCTGGAGTAAGTCAGGTCTCTGTGAGACATTATCTGTGAAGCCATCACAGCTCTCATGCTCCCCGGACTTGAAAAATTTTTGGTCCCATTTGCTTAGAAGGAGTGAAGGATGACAAACCACAAAAAGTGAAGCGTCCTCTGGGCAATTCAAGACGAGTGCACAAGAAAGATGTGAACTAAATCTTGGACTTTGGACTCTTAACCCAAGCCTTGAGTAAAAGAGTGCTCTGAAAAAGTAATTCTGAATTCAACATTTTTGCAAAGTTTAAAACCATTAATACTCAAGATTATCAAAGTGTCAATTTTATCTTCTTCCATCCTGTGAAGATCTGTCCAGGATGGACACTTGTAATGAATATATAAATAATAAATCTACTCTCTAAAACATGCTTTGACTAGCAGTTCATGACTGCCTTCAACAACCTTTATATTGCTTTTTACAGTGGAGCCTTATCTATAAAAGAAGTGAAAGTGCCCAGAGCCTGGTTAGAGAGAATGAATCCTCTGATTTTCATTTTCCCTTTCCTATGGTTATGAGCAAACTTCTCTCCAGTCCGTTTCTGTAGATTACTTCCATTTATTCTTTTGTTCCTGTTTCCAAGAATACATCCTCAGAGTCAATTCAAGCTTTAATACATGGCAATTACTAAAGAAATAAAATACTATTGCCCCAAATCTTCAAGCATTTTGGCCATATTCTTCTTGACTTTTCTATTTTCACTATCTAAAGTGCAGCACTCCTTCAATGCCCTTGAAGAAGTACTTGCTACATTACTGAATGCATTATTCCTTAGAAGAAGAAGGGATAAAAATATCATCTTCAATTTATGAATCATTCTTATCTTTACTCTTCACCTTTAGTTCTCTTTGTGCTTCCTTCTCTCATGGTCTTCTAAATTATTTCTGGACAATTACAGTATCACTAAATTGGAACATTTTATTTTGCTACTACTTTTATCAATGTTTTTGCTCTTGCCATCTTTAGAAAGTGCAGCCTCACTCTTTTGGAACTCTATAACCTTCTTTCTTCTCCAGAAACTGAATTTTTTTTTTCCACCCATTGCAGGGCAACATATTAATTTACTTTTTTTTTTTAAATTTCATTTTATTTTTTTCCATAGGCCATTGCTTTGGCTTGAACGCATTTCTGAACTAAAGTACATTGGCATTTCCAGTTCTCTGACCCTGATTTCCTCAAAAGCTGTATCATGGAAATGAAACCAAAGGACACCATTCACAAGGGACCCTCTTATCTACATAAGAAATGAGTACCAAAGATGCTTGTAGAATTAAATACTAGAGCAGCATTTTAATGTGCTCCAAAGAAGGCAAAGAACTATTGATGCCTCAAGGATCAAATACATCTTCCTAATCACTCTGCCCAAAATCAGTTATGAACATAATTTATAACACTACTTATGGCAGTGGAAGAAGATTAATTCTCTCTGATCAAGGAAAATAACAAACGTGCAGACATCCGTTCAGCTAAATAAATCAACATCAATGGAAATGGATCCATTTTCATCTTCACTTTGCATCTGTAAATTTACATGTTACTGGACAAGAGTAATGTCCATGCACTTAGCATGGCCATAGTGGCAAAGTTAAAAGGCAGCTGGGTATTTTAGCAATGGACATTACCAACCTACTAAAATTGCCCAGAAGTACCAGGCAAGGGGATTAATATTGTGAGATGAATACTAAAATACATGGAGTTATGAAGGTTACAAACCAAGACAAGAAGCTAGGGCAAGCGTACTGGGCTTCAAAGTTTGGGTGGACAGTTACTTCAAATCACAGCACCTGAGAAACCTCTGCAACAGGTAGAGGTGCTGTAGTTCCCCATCCAGCAGCAGATACAAAATGTGCAAGCTGCATTCCCTGATGGGGATGCGCACACCATAACAATGAGTCCCCCAGAGCAGTCTCACGGACAAGATAGAATGGCTGGGCAGCTTTTCAGTAGTATTCTCTGTTTTTATAGTGATTTTCCACTTTGGACAGCTCTCAGAATTGTTAACCAGAACCACATGGCTGGCAAGTCACAGATATGTGAGCCACAGGAACCCGCACAAAAGCCCCATCACCTCTATTGTATTCCCTGCAGTACCACAAAGTTTCTCAGCATGGCCTGGAGCTGTGTTGACTCCAAACTGAGTTTCAGAATGGAACTTGCAGGAGGCAGGGCATAGGTACATCGCACAAAAGCTGTGATACGATATTTCTGGTTTCCTGAGCAGATTGTTGTGACAATAAAAATTCAGAGGCAGTTTTTAAGTCTGATATGTGTATTTCAAAAGTTAGACTGTATTTAAGGCAGTTGTGAGCCACACATGGCCACCCTTGGAGTAACATAACTCTCAGCAGTACAAGCACAGTGTTTCTCTCTAGCTTTATTCCAACACAGTATTTGCTGATGTCAGATATAATGAAGGCCCTACTTACAGGAAGTGGCCTCAAGTTGTACCAGGAAAGGTTTAGGTGAGGCATTAGGAAAAATTTCTTCACAGAGAGGGTGGTCAGGCACTGGAAGAGGCTGCCCAGGGCAGTGAAGGAGTCACTACACCTGGAAGTGTTCAAAAAATATGTGGATATGGCACAGGAGGTTTAGCAGTGAACTTGGAGGTGGTGCTGGGTGGATGGTTGGACTTGGTGATCTAAGAGTTCATTTCATTTCCAACCATAAGAATTCTATGATTCTATAGAGCTGTGTGGTGGACTGTCCTCCAGCCTCAAAGATGTTGACTCTGGTCTGTGAGAGAGTTTACAGGCCAAGGGGACAGCAAACATGCATAAATCAACACAGCCTAATGTTATTCATAAATTCTGCAAAGCTGTGTGATGTGGAGCACCCAACGCATGTCGGTCATACAACTGTGTTAGACACTGAAGTGCTGAAAAGTTCAGGTGCAGAAAAAGACAATACAGCACCCCCCATTTCAAATGGGAAACTGAGGCACAGACAAGCCAACAACTAGAAGGTCAAATGTAAGAGGAATTCTGAATGTCTTTGAGGATCCACATTGAACTGCCTTTCCCATGATCACTCCCAACAATTTCCCCAAGCAAATTTCCCAAAGTCTGGGAAAAAAACCCCCAAAACAAACAAACAAAAAAAACCAAACCCAAAAAAAAAAACCCAACCCCCAAAAAACAACCTAGTGCCACGACATGGAAATAGTATGCTGCAATTCATTTTCTCATTTTCCAAAGTTACTTTTGACTTGGTTTCAAATATACATTTTAACAGTTTTTGGCAATTTTAGGAAGGAATTAAAATGAGAATGCTGGAAGAGCAAAGGAACAAGAAGAAAATATATGGAAAGTGAACACTGACTGACAATTTTTTAAAACCTTAGGACCTTGTTCCTTCAAGAGAAGACTGGATGGAGCATTGCGCAACCTGGTCTAGTGGAAGGTGTCCCTAACCATGGCAGAGAGCTGGAACAAGATGATCTTTAAGGTTCCTTCCAACACAGACCATTTCTATGATTCTCTAAGATCTTTGTTGAAAGCTGATTCTGTAATGTGCTAAATTAATGGCTTAGCACTTTACTAGACTTCCAGTGAATATTATCATGTGCCTGTTGATTTACCCAAGCACTCTCTCCAAGTACTGGCTTGCAGACTGACACAATTGTCAGCAAAGCAGGAAGCTGGAAATCTGTCTGCAAAACTACCTTGATGAATAACTTGTGGCAAGGCACCTTAAATATATCTCAGTTTTAATGTGTAGGTTTCTACATTGTATTGTTAAGTGCTTTGGGACATGGGTATAAGATTTAGTGTATATTATACTACCATTAGTGTAGGTGAAGACCACTTATGAAGCAGATATGTATAAATATATGCCTTTGTACATGTGAAACATTATGACTGCCACAACACGTACTGGCAAATTAAAGCTGAATCTCAAATTCAGGACCTCAGCTCTGTTTGGGAAGAAATTAAGCAACTGCAATGCAACTGTATTCCTGCTAGTGCTTGGGAGAGAAGGAGTGAGGTGACAGTCATGTTAATGATGCTATTGCAGGAATTTCTTTATATGTGCATGTGTGCACATATATATGTGTGTGTATGGCTGATAACACAAGTATTTGAAATGTTGCTGGAGGAAGACAGTCTCAGAGCTGTTGGATGTCTGTTGTGGGAATTAAATGACCATGATGTGACTAAATTAAATGACCCACCATGTGCCACCACTGCAGAAGATAAGTCTGTGATAAGAAGCAAGCTGTAAAAATGACATGGCTAAGAAATAAAAAAAAAGTAGATATTTAAGGCTATCAACTCTGTGTTAGTGGAGGTTGGGTTGAGCAGGTTGGAAAGTTAAGGATCAGGTTTGAGCATCCTTAAACTTTGCAGCTGTGTGCTCTCAGCACAATTGTCACCCTATCTGTATCCATACACAGTAGGACCCATGATGGTGGAGTTACTCCTGATTTACACCATCAGGATGGTGCTTTGGTGCTTGCAGTCTCCTGCCTGTAAATGACATAATGCTCAGTAAAACTTTGTCCAACACTATTTCCAGGGGAAGCTAGTGAGGATTTTGTGTTAGTAAGGAGTAGTTGTGTATCAAATCCTTTGTTTGAAGAAAGTAGCTAGGGAAAAATCTGGCCTCTTTGTTTAAAAATAAATAAAAAAAAAAAGATTATCTAGATTTGTGTACTTATGCATGTGTGAGAGAAAGCATTGGTAAGAGAGCAAGATTTGCAAGGGGAGACCATTTGCTCAAATCGGATAGCATTACTAATACATAACAACTCTGCCAAGGAGTCACTGCACAGCTGGAATTAATCTGAGGGAATGTGTGTTGCTGCAAAGACAAGCGCAGAAAACTTTCCCCGTGTGAAGGCAGCGTGAAGCCCTGCCCTGTGGCTTGGAAGCAGTTCATCAGGCCCTGACAGCACCGACATCTTCTTTAGACCATTGCTTTGGGTGGGGGGGAAATGCACTCCACCCTGCTCGGATGAACATCCAGGAGGGACTTTTTTTATTCCACAATATTTTGAAGATCACAGCAATCTCTCCCCTCCCTGATTTTTTTTTTTTTGTTTGTTTTCTTTTTTGTTTGTTTGTTTTTTATTACCTGGTTTATTGCCTTATTGGATTGGCTCCAAACCCAACTGAAAAACTCACATGGCTTATTTACACCGGACAGTGATTCAGGCTAAAAGCAGCTGCTCCATTTAGCCAAGCACATCTGTGCTACCCAGACTCTCTGCTAGGTGTAATAAGGTGTTTTCTTTTAAAACCACACTGTGAGGAGGTAATAGTGGAATGCGTGAAGCAGATGATGATTCTCTCTGAAACACAGTTTTGAAAACTCCGTGAGCCCAGGGTCATATTTAGTAAACAATTTTCCAGTAAAAGACAAGTCTATCCAGAAGTGCAATACAATTGCTGATTTTAAGCAGGGTCATACATGTGTGTGGTTCTATCTCTCCAAGCCCCTCTTTACTCCTGTCTGGACCTGTGAAGTTTCTGATTTGTGTCAGTAAGTGATTTACCCTAAAGATTTCAGCTTGCCAGTGTGACCTAGACTCCTTTTGTCATGTGGCAGGGCTCCCTTCCTTCAAAAATGTATCTGTGAGGAACTGAGGGAAACAAGAAAAGTGCTTTGAAAAGGAACTAATGTTTAGTGAAGAAAATGAGACAAAATGCATTTTTGCAGGAAAAAAAAAAATATGACTTTGGAAAGTTTTGTCCTGTTTTTGAGTAAAAGCAAAACTAGACATGCTCATACACACAGAGTTTAGCTTGCAAACATTGATTTAATGTTCATTTCACCCCTAATTATCCTTCTAATAGCTATCAGAAGTCTCACATAGTCACCAAATTGAAAATAACTTCCT
Source organism: Margarornis squamiger (assembly GCA_035222235.1). Lineage (NCBI taxonomy): Eukaryota > Metazoa > Chordata > Aves > Passeriformes > Furnariidae > Margarornis > Margarornis squamiger. The sequence goes on along the minus strand of JAWWTY010000088.1, from coordinate 70,024,086 downwards.
GTGCACTGCTTCCAGTTACTGCAGAAATTATGGCTTTATTGCCATTATTAGCTTTCCCCCGCTATAATATATGGCTGGCCTTGAATTACCCCACTGTAGGAGCCAATGACTCCAGCATGGTTTGTAAAATTATGCTCTTGGTTTTCACTTCCCTCTGGCTCTTCTTTCCAAACCCAGCTCTCCAGAATCACCCTCTAAGTATTGTTCATGCATTTAATGACACTCCTCCTCTGACTTCCAGTGTTTCCTGGTTTCTGTAGAATTTTCCTTCCTCTATCTTAGATTTCCTTCCCACCTCCCCAAGACCTTGACCTCATTCTTTGGTCCCTGAACAGCTGGCCAAAGATTTCCCAGGTCTCGGGAGGTTACCTCAGGTGGTATATATCCAGCATATTTATCTCTGAAAAGACTAATTCCCTTTTGTCTGGATTGGGAGCGTGCCAAGCCCATCACAGATAAAGAGCTGCTGGACAAGCCAATGGCTGGCTGTAGGAGCCAGTGGAAAGTCACAGATCTCCACCAGCTCATCCTGCACTTCCATGAGATATCTGAACAGAAATGTGGAACTGGTGTTTGGCCTAATGCATAATTTGTTCTTGTTGAACACGTGGTCCAGAAACGCATCCAATCGGGAGGGACCTATAGGCTAAGATCTGCCTATAGTTTAAAATATGCTGGTGGAGTCAGTGCTTGATCTGTCAGTTTGACCTTTCTGGTGGGAAAAAAAAGCCCAGAAAACAAACAAGAAAATGAGTTTAAACACCCCTCGCCTCCCCCAAAAAAACCCTAACCAACAAAGACCCAAGCAACCAATCAACAAAAAAATCCAAACCCTCAACAACGACCAATTCTGTGCCTAATTTCTCATTTGAATTTATATGGTATCAGCTCCTTGCTTTCTTACTGGTATTTAAGAGTCTTGGTATTTTCTTCTTCTGAAGGTACTCACCTATCTCTCCATGGTCTTTTTGATAAATTAAGCAGGTTGTATATCCAAAGCCTCTGATTAGGAGGTATTTTTGCCAGCTCTTAAATAACTGACTTTCTCCTGCAATTGAAGTTTTTCAACATGCAATTTTTCACTTGAAAGTGTAAATGTCTCATCTGGATACAGCATCCTTGTTTTGCTGTATAAATGCATAAATTGTGAGTTAATGGGGAAGAGAGAAATCCTGCAGTTCCCTTCCCACCAAGGTAATCCACACCTGTGTTGGTCATTCATCTTCATGGCTTATCTTCACCTTGTGGCTTGTTTGAAGGTTTCTCTAACCCTCATCCATTGACAATGTACTATTACCAGTAGCATATCATCCTACCTGACCTTTGAGCTGCAAACCAAGGTTTGTGGCTTCTTCAATAGCAAGGGATAGTCACTGATAAAAGGACATTCAACATTAGTTGCGTGCTCACTTCTTTCCCAAATGATTACAGAAGTTTTAGGTAACTATTTCCCTCCTGGCTTTTCCCATTAGATGTCTATCACATAGTGGACTTTTTATTCTGGTCTAAGTGTGTTTCTGGGCTGAGAATCAGGTTCTTCCTCCTGTTATTGAGTACAATATTATGGCAATTGATATTGCAATACCAAACACCTGCTTTTTAATTATGAGAAGCTTAAGGAGAATGAGATAATTAAAGTTGTGCTTCAAAGACTTTACCTTTAAAGGTCAGTCTGGACAGGGCATGAAGGTCAGGTTGGCTGGGACTCTGAGAAACATGGTCTAGCGGAAGGTGTCCCTTCCCATGACATGGGGGTTGTACTAGATAGCCTTTAAAAGGTCCATTCCAACCAAAACTATTCTGTGATTTCAATAACACAGCCACTATCAAGTATGCAACTAGAGTGTGTGGTCTAATTGCAGTGTAGACGTAAGTATAACCAAGTCTCTGTGTTAGGACAGGTTCTTGTAGGACAGGGACACTGCAGCACATGAGGTACATGTTCTAGGTGGCCACACAGCCTCTCTAAAACAGAACTGCTGCTCTGCACACCCCTTCATGTAGGGATTCTGAGTAATGGTTCTCTACCCACAAGGGTTTAGAGGCCAGGGGATGCAGAGGAGTGATTAATAGCAGTAGTTCATAATGGCTGTGTTTGCATGTCATCATTCATCAGACAGCTACAAGTGGTAAATGAAGTCTCTAAATGTGAACTGAAATGGGGAGATCTAAAACAATTTTAGCCAAAAGTTTCATCGTGGACTTGAGGGCATGTGGGATTTCACTGACAGAAGCAAGCCCAAAAGTTCCAGAGATTTTTCCAGCTGTGCAAATCACCGTGCATTTCTGGAAGTCCATACTGATCCCTTCTTGCCCGTAAATAGCACATCATAATACCACACCTACCAGGTCTCTTAGGAAGACAAGACTGAATTTCAGAGATGCCTGAAGGCTTCTTTTTGTGTGTTTATTTTTGTTTGGTTGGTTGGTTTCTAATGGGTTTTATGTACGCTTGCAAAAAATGCAGAAGAAAAGCCCCAAACTTTTCTTAGAAAACATCTATATATTTATAGGCACATAAGCAAAGGAGAAAACTAATAGAGAGAATGCTCTGCCCCTGAAATGCAGCCATACTTTAGGTGGACTGTGACTGCTAACTAGAAGCTAAAAGCAGTATATGCAATAATTGAAATCAACAAATCAAGGAAAAGGATATGGTTTAGAACAGCAAGAGCAGAACTTGGAGCTTTCACAGAGGTTGAATACCTGTTGTCTATATTCAAAGCTGGTGACTTTGAGGACACCTTACTGTAAGCCCATAGTTAGTAAACCCTTCCATTGGGTTATACATTAATTGCTAGGGTAACATTACTGCTGGTTACAACAGTTTATCTGCATTTACTAGAGATATATTTTAGAAAATCAAGCCTAGAATTAGCTCTCTATTGTGCTTTTTGTTAGTGGTGCATTAGTCACTCTAATGATACTGTGTTTGTACAAAGCATTATCTAAGTGCTTTGAGATAAACCACACAACCACCACTTAGAAATCAAAGCTGTTCTCTACAAACACACATCTGTTTGCAATGGATTCTCTCCTTCATCCTTCTTCCCCAGCATCCCTCTCCCATCAGCTGGTTCATCAACAAAGTACAGAGAGGTTTTTTTGTGGGAAACATATTGATTGAATTTCTTACCTATGAAATCAAAGTGTATAATGAATCATTCTGCAAGCAGTGCTCCCAGACAAACATCACCCCTGCCAAACACAAGAACTGGCCAGAAATCAGATTTCTAGGTGTTACTGTTTACTAAGAAAAATCAGCAGATCATCTTTATTCTCAAAAGATTCTATAAAGCCTCAGCTTGATTTCTATTTAATAAACACAGGATGCTGGAGGTCAGGGGAAAATGATTCAAATCTCCTAATGTTTTTTGGGCTTACTGGCTTTGAATGGAATAGATTTCATAGTATGGATTTTCATTTTTGCCCTTCACTTGATACAATACATTAGGAAACAAACACCAGGTAGTAATTTATTCATAATGTTAGACATATTTATAATTGTCAAGTAGTCAAATAATATTTTGTCAACTAGTTTAAAAGAAAACTTCTATGTTGTCGTGGGTTTCTCTGATTAGGAGTTTTTTTTTTTCCTAAGAGGAAGACTGGCTTCTGTTGCAGGCTCTGGAAGTTTCCCTCTATCCTATAGAGCAGAGCCAATGAGGGCCAGCTCCGAGGAAAACTTCCTGCTTTTGAACCATTAAGTTACGCCCCTGC
>JAWWTY010000088.1:70008893-70020266 GCA_035222235.1 Margarornis squamiger | reverse complement strand
GTTGTTAGTAATAAATTTAAGCATTATCCTAAGTTCTGTTTTGCCCGTGGTGTTAATCAAAGCTCTTCTTCGGGTTGCTATCTCTAGCTGTAAATTCCAAGCTGTTTTTTTTTTCCCTTTCCCTCTGGAAGGTGAAAAAGGGGGGGAAGGGGGTGAAAAGGCTCTGAAGGAGTTTTGCTGGACACCAGGTGTTTATCCAGGGTCAAACCATGACATATGTAAATAAATGCAACTAGTTTGTTCCAGCCATATTCAACTACTTAAAGGATTTTTTTACCACTGCTCTTACTATTTCTTACCACTGCTCTTAATATTTCCTACCCTAAGCTTCTCACATTCATTGTTTACACTTTTCCTACCTGACACCACCTCTAAAAAGTATTGAAGAAATATCCTCCATATTTTTATCTGTCAGAAATGAAATCTCAAGTAGGTTGTAGCCCGGAGCCCCAAGACAATTTTGCTAGTTAAATCCTTTGGATTTCAGGGGAAATCTTAGAAGGTAGAGGAGTTGGATCCAGGTGATTTGTGCAGTTATAGGGAAATATTTGGTGGAGAAGCTGCTGAACTGTAACTACATTAGATCAGTAACTATTTCCTAACCCAGGACAATCTTTTTCCTGAGTGGGAAATAGTCATATACCTTGGATTTGGATGTTCATGAATGGAAAAAGCAATTACAAAATGTTGTTAAGATTTTTTCTGGTCTCCTTTTACTGCTTAGAGAAGAACTTTGAGGATGATCATGACTAAAGGCAACAGAAGGCGTTGTTTTTCCTGTGATATGTGTTTGCTTCCAGACTTGGGCCCTAAACTCTTCAGCCGAAAGTCATGTAACACTAATCTGCATGATTAAGGAGCACCATAAACAATTTTTGTTTTTCATTTCACATATCCCTACCATCTATGTAACCATAGATTATCCTGACTTGGAAGAGACTCACAAGGGTCATTAAGCCCAACTCTGACCCTGCACAGGACAGCTTCAAGAATCCTACCATGTACCTGAGAGTGTTGTCCAAATGCTTTTTGTGCTCTGTCAGCCTTGGCGCTGTGACCACTGCCCTGAGGAGCCTATTCTAATGCCCAGCCACTCTCTGGGGGAAGAATCTTTTCCTACTATCTGACCAAAACCAACTTCAGGCCATTCCCTGAGGTCCTGTCACTGGTCACCACAGAGAAGAGATCAGTGGCAGCCTCTCCTCTTCCCCTTGTAAGGAAGCTGTAGACTCTAATTTCTTCTCGGTCTCCTCCAGGGTGAGCAAGCCAAGAGACCTCAGACACTGAGGAGTGTGGCTTCCCCTCAAGACTCTTGAACATCATGGTAGCCCTATAACCTGTAAGTAGGCACACTTTCCCATGAATGCCCTTTGGGCGACATCTAGGAATCTTGGGGCATTATAGAAGTCCATGGATTTGGAGGTACCTGTCCTTTTTGGGGTACTAAACCCAAATGATAACTCCCAAGAATAAGCTGTTCAGCCTCTCCACTGTGTCAGGATGGACAGACAAACACAGAATGTGTGGGTAGGGAACTTGCAGGGGAAGGGCAGGTGCAACATAAATCTGGACAGTTGGAAACCACTGTGATCTCAAGGGTTTCATGTCCTTTCAGGTCTATTTCTGCTATGGCTCTCACAAGCAAAGCCAGACATAGATGTGGTTTAATGGCTAGATTAAAGGATGCTGGACGACTGCATGTACTCAACAGGCTCCTCAAGCTGCTCATCTCTTTGTATTGCCTATAGATGGTGGACTCCTTGTTCATCAGCTCAATCCCACAAAATCTTATGTAAGTCTTTAACTTTCTGAACTCTGAGCAGTCCCTCTGACTTCGGCACAGCTACCCTTGGTGCAAAACTAAGTGTAGACATAAATCATTGCAGTATTGAGCCTGGAATACATCGTGGTGAATAGTTTCTCTTCAGGAAAGCATTTATTTCCTAAAGGCATAATTTCAGCCTAAAGGTTTCACATATTTGTATTGTATTTCATAATTCAGTTGGGAAGCAGTGTGGAAGGGCAACTAGAAATGTCCAAAACACACATTACTAAATACAATATTTTCAAATTGGGAAGGTAGATCCATAAAGAAATTCAGATGCCACAATGATATCTAAAACCGAAATTTGTACTTTTCTATCTCAGCTCAAATGGCCAGGGTAATTATCTAGGAAGAAGGAGATTGGAATTTAAATTTCCTCTTTGCTTCAAAGCATGAACTTGAATTTAAGTTTCCAACACCTTGAGAAAATTATTTCTTAAGTAATGGACTGTGGAATGTAGAAAGTTTTCACAAGGCCAGGTTTGTGAACCCTGTCCTCTGGTGATTTTAGTGCTCACTTTTATATGTTAATATATATGTTGAAAGTTACCAATTTAAAAAGAAAGAAAAAAAAAGAGGAAGAAATAAAGGAAAAAAATTAAAAAGTTAAAAAAGGAGAAAAAGTGCTGTATTTTCAGAGTGTTTAAAAGCAGCCTCATGGCACTTAATCACATTTTGTGCTGTGGTTGTAGCAAACAATATAAAATTATTCCCAAAGATCCAGCTATGACAGTGGTGACTCACAAGCAGGCCTTTAAAGTACTCCCAGTGTCTAAATATTAAATATTTACTATACTTCTATAAAATTTTACATTCATTGTACTGCTCACTTGTTTTACCAGTCCTCAAGGGACACTGAAGATTCTGTACTTGCTTCCCCTTTCCAGCACATCAAACCTTTTTTCATAATACCCCTATTAAGCCATACACCTCCCCAGTTTCCCATAGGTTGTCACTAAGTCATATTGGTGTCAGTGCAGAAACTCCAGCTGAGTCTCACTGATGTCAGTCAGAAAATGGAAAAGAAAATGTGAAAAAAATTGCCAACCCCCCACAATTCTTATAAATACTGCAGTTATAAAGACAGTCCTTACGTCTGCTCATGTTGAATTGTACCTTCCTTTTTTGCATTTGCATATTGATTGTCAATGCTTTCTTATCTGTCTGTATAGCATTGTGCATATTGTCAGGTGACACAAATAAATGAGCTAATGAATAAATAATAATAATCAATGGAAGCAAACACAGAATTGACTGACCTCCTCATTGTTCTCACTGAATGAGATGCTAAGAGTAATCAAGCAGCATAAATTATAAAATATAAATTCAACATTAGAATGTCATTGTTTCAGTATTTTAAGGAACCTGCAGTGTGAATAAGGTAATGTGCTGGCTATAAAACATTTAGACAGGTTTATCTTGCTTTCAGGAAATGTCCGTCCCTGTTCCCACTGAAGTAAAAAATAAACTTCATGATGCAGCATGGCTTCCAAAATCTTTCAAAACAGCTTCTACAAAATACAGTGCTTGCATTTCTATTAACATAGAGAAACTTTCCTCTGTAAGGGGATGGTGTGTCACAGAAAACCAGTTTAACCCACTTTGCCAATGACCTGAGGACTTAAGGCACATATTCTTGTCAACAGAGACTTTTTGCCAGTGGTGAATAGTGAAATACTCCTATGGAAGTAATTATTCTTGAAATAACATCAAAGTAACTCTTTTCAACTGATGCATTACTTTTTTCGTTAGGTGCTCTTAAGCATTCCCACCTCTCTTGAATCTTTGCATCACCTCTTTCTTTTGTCCCTTTCATATAAATACATATTCCATTTGCAATACTTGCCACAAACCAGCTTTAACTCAGTGACATTGGTACTTCTCACAGTTTCTTTGTCTTCCTCCTATTACTAATGACCCATTGGCCATATATTTACATGCAAAGAGAAAGCCCACTGGGAACCACAATAGCAGTCAAAGATTTTTACAACATTTAACATTAAGGAACCATGATGTCTGGGCTTACCATAACAGATGAACTAAAACACCTCAAACAAACAAAATTAAAAGGCAACTGAAAAAAAACCCCAAACAGCCCCACTCAATAGTCTCCAAACTCAACAGCATTGTATGGGCAAGAACAAAAATCACCTGTACCTGTAAAGTGGAGGGTGCCTTACACATCCCCTTTACCACTGGGTGTCAAATTGTGTTTTATTATATTTATTAGCCAAAGAAGGCTCCAATAGACAAAACCTAAGATAATACTAGGGCTCATGTTGTAGCCATGTTCTGTAATGTCATATGATAATATACAGTCTGTGTGTATTGAGACAGTATCACAGGGTATTTTTCTTGGGTAGAATGCATATCTGTTGTTAAGTAACTGATGACAAAGGCTGGCACATTATTAAAGGCTGGACTGAGTTCAGACTTTAATATTCCCCTCACATTTCAAGCAATTTTCAATGTCCACAACTGTCATCCAACATTGTTTCCAAGTTGCAATTCAGTGGGAGAAAAATAGCGATCCATGTAGGGCTTCATAGTGACACATCTGTTATGTTATTTATCTTAAGTGTGAAGACAGGAATGAACCAACTTCCAGCCTCATAACTCAGAATCGAACATAATAGAATCTAAAGGGAGAAAATAAAGGGACAGCATCTTTGTGTGAATGTAGGTTAATGGAATATCATGTGAAACTGCTTTTGCCAGAATTTCTCTGATTGCTTCCAAGTCTACTTATCATGATGTAAATCAGGAGGAGTTCCATTAAGTGAATTGACTCACATTGGCCCAAACAGCTGCAAAAAAGATCTAAATGAGACACAGTATCACTGCAAGGGGCCAGTCATGTGAAGTCTTTCCGTGATTAAAATGAAGGGATGAACACCCTAACCTTACAGCCCTGAAATGTCCTCCAAGGCAGCTGCCCAGCACTGCATTTTTTTAAAGCCTTCCCCTCTTTGCAAGCCTGTATTTTAGGGCTTGACCCTCCTGCCCCTCGCCAGCACTCACCACACACAGCTTCATGGAACTTCCAAACATTTCCCGTGGAGAAAAAAACCCCAAACTTTCTGAACTCTGTTTTGCTTCAGGGCATCTAATCTTGAAAGTTATGTGTGCTGTTAAAAATTGGCTTTCAAATCATGGAACGAGGCCTTTAGGGATACTTTCTTTCTCTTTTTTTTTTTTTTTTTTCTTTTTTTCCCCTCTTCATAAGAAGTTTCAGAGCTGCAGAGCCTCAAGCCAAAAGAAATAGTTGTACAGTCAAGTTTTCTACAGAACAAGAGGCATGCTGGGGTGCTTGCTGGAGGCTGTTTCACCCTCCCACATTTGTATGCCTCCCACAAGGATCCATGTAGCTGATATGAAAATGAGTACATGAACTCCTGGGTGAACTTTTATACTGGCCTCGCTTCCTCCTCTCATCTTCTCCATGCCATAGAATTCTAGAATCCTAAGATGGTTTCAGTTGGAAGAGACCTTCAAATACCTATGTCCCATCCGTCTTCCATGGGCAGGGACACTTTTGACTAGACCAGGCTGCTCAGAGCTCCATCCAATCTGACCATGGACACTTCCAGAGATGGGGCAGCCACAGTTTTTCTTGTGCCGGGGCCTCATAACCCCCACAGGGAAGAATTTTTCCCTAATATCTAATGGAACCTTACTCTCTTGTCCTGTCATTCGCTCTCATCCTGTTACTCCAGGCCGTTCTAAATAGTTCCTCTCCATCTTTCCTATGGTTTTCTTCAGGTATTAGAAGGCTGCAACTATGTCACCTTGAAGCTGACACAAGGTTCAGCTGAACAATCCCAATTCTCAGCCTTTCCTCACAACAGAGCTGCTCCATCACTATATTAACTTGGTGTCCCTCTTCTGGACTCTCCAACAGCTCCCTGTCCTTCCTGTGCTGTTCCCCAGGGCTGGAGGCAGCTCTGAAGGTAGGGTGTCACCTGAGGGGGCAGAGGGGCAGAATCCCCCCCATCCCCTGCTGCCCACACTGTGGGATCAGCCCAGGGCATGGAGGATTTCTGGGCTGGGCCATGTCCAGCCTCTCCCCCACCAGCACCTTCAGGTCCTTCTCCCCAGGTCTGCTCCATCTGTGCATCTCCCAGCCTGTTTCAGACACGTTCTTCTTGTTTGAGAATGACTTTCCAGATAATTTTCCCAGGAAAACCAGGTTGGACAGGGCTTGGAGAAGCCTGGTCTAGTGGAAAGTGTCCCTGCCCATGGCAGGAGGGTAGAACAAGATGATCTTTAAGGTCCTTCCCAACCTAAACCATTCTAGGGTTCTAAAGCCTTCACAGTAATGAGTTACCAGAATTTGATGCTTTCAAAGCACTAATTTTTACAGCTTTTGTGCTGGGATTATGTTTTTCATCTAATCATGATTGCACTTTCTCAGAATGTATTGATATTTATGGGAATAAGGTTGTCACCAGTCATTGCAGTTCCTGATGTGCTTTAATCTGGCAATTAATGCCACACAGATGTTTGATCACTTTTTTCCTCTCAATGGGATGGGGGAGACAATTGCGAGGAAAAACAGAGGAAAAAAAAGGTAACATTTGTGTGATAAGATAGAGGTTGTTTATTAGGGTAGATAAGGAAGAGATGGTGATAATAATAGAAATAATAATAACAATAAGAATAATAAAAGAATTAGAAACAAAAAAATTATGCCCAATGCAATTACTCACCACCTGCCATCTCCTTAATGACTGCTATTGAGAAATTAGAGTTCTTACCCACAAATTAACAGATCACTACTTTTTACTGGTGTGCTGTTACATGTGATAGAGGGCTCAGCTTCTGCTTGTGTTAGAATTTTCTTTCTTTTTATTTCTTTCTCCCCCCACCTCCTCACCCTGAAGACACTACACATATACAGACTATTCTCTTTCCTATGTCTGAGGGCCAAAATTGATCACTATTCTCTGGCATGACCTCCTGCATTAAAAATAAAGCCTTGAAATTTTGCATTGTGAGCCCTGAAATAGTAAAATTAAATTGGAGATGAATGAATGCTATCAGATTTCACTTTAAAAATGGCTTTTCAAAGATTCATGTGCAAAGAGAAATGCTTAAATTAAGCGTTTCACACATCAAATAGACTGTTAGATAGAAGACTTCTACTTTGGCACAATTATTGTTATTTATTGTATATTTGTGGCACTGCCCCCAGTTGTGCCTTTGTAATAAAAGACAGATTCCCTTTCCCTCTCCCTTCCTGACTCTGAACGATTGCAAACAAAGGCACTGACCATGCCAAGCTTCACACCCGTGGTGAATCTCACACGCTGCAAGTGTTTCCTCTGAAAACTGTGACTGTACACAGAGCACTGGGGATGATGCCACAGATAAGTGCCTGTGCCCACACAGGCACAATGGTAGGGCTGGTGGGAAAGTTTAGGTACTTGCTCATGTCTTTCTATACTATTCTTACTTCAAATTTGCAAATTATTTATTTTCCTGCTAGTTAAATAGAGGAAATTCCCTGGTCTCAGCCTTCGCTGATCTGGGTACTTGAAGGCAAATACAAGGGTCAGGTGTGAGATGTTTCTACACGTTTCCTCATCCCACAGGGTCAGAAGATAAGCTTTATTTCATACACTGAGGAGTCCTGGCACAATGCAGATACAATTCTGGCCCTCAAACTGCCAGCTAGCAGCATAACAACTGGGAAAATGCATTTCTGCACCTTTTGGGGTCACACTGTTTGCCTGGTGGTCTGTCCTGCATGAGTGAACAGGAGTACAAACACAGCTTTTCCCACCGTGTGCTGTTCTCAGAGTTTAGTTTACCTACACAGAAGGTTTTTCAAATGCACTTAACGCGTATTAACTTGCAGTTTCCTTACAGCTCTCCAGTTAGGTTGCTGAGCAATTAATTGCATACTTTCTGTTTTCAGAAACTCACATGGAGGCTCCAAGGACTAAATCAACTTAAGGTGCAGAAATTTGTTCTACCACAACTAATTATCCAATGAAAACTCTCAGTTCAGCAATATATTTGAAAATAGAGTGTTTGGAAAGCCAACCTTGCATTTCAGTCTATTTATAATATAAAGTTTCACTATAGTCAACGTTGTTAAGAGGTTTTTATGGTATACAGCATGAAGTTTTGGTCTTTAATTGCTCCCTTAATCTTTGTTGGGCCTGTTCCTGAGAACAAGTTACACTCCTGCTTTTTACAGGATAAACAGTTTCCAGGAATACATCAGACTGCCGCAGGGGTCAGAGAGTGCATTTATGGAACACCACTCTATTTCAGCCTAAGTCCTGATTGATCTGGTTTTGCTTAGTGGAAGTGTAATTAATATTGCTAATTAACAACTGACCACCGAAAAATTTTGATTTTTTTTTTCTTCTCTCCCCTCCCCTCAGAGTAAGAGAATTTACTCACATCCTCATTTGTCTCACGTAGTTCCTCTTCCACCTGGAAGGGTCAGCTGTTTGGAGAGTTGCTAAATCTCTATATGTTAACATGACAACTACTTTAAATAATGTTAAGTATATGCTAATGTAGGCGCTATGTAAAATTTGAAAAATATAATGATGTTGCCCATTTGTGTTGTCAGATGGATGGCTCATAGGACTACAGCATTTTTCTATTTTTGTTACAGTCCCAGATCATATTCTGGAGTTCAGATGATACTTTGACTCCAGCTACAAACTCATAGGAAATTCTCAAAGGTAAAGTATTTTCTCTACTGTCCTGCAGTATGACAGGGAGACAGTGGACATGTTTGTTTCACAATGACAGGACTTGTTCCTAGCTCCTGGAAAACTATAGAAGAGGAACAACCCTACTGTTTTCTGGATAGTCTTGAAAACTGAATTGAGATGCTGGGTAATGGGAGAATCACCCCTTGTTGCAATTGTAGAGCTCCCTGTAAGAACAGAGCTCTTATTTGCCACATATCCCGAATTTATCGTTAGCAGAAGGTAAACATTACAGAAAAAAGGGATGTTTACTACTGGAAACTCCTGGCATTTGATTCAGAAAAAGACACCCCAGGTGGCAATTATTCACATCTTTGCCACCTCCATCTCAGCTTCCATTTTCATGTAAAGTGTGTACTGTTTCCCTCATGGAAGAGCATTCTGATCCGGAGACATATTCCCTTACACACTTAACATTTCCTTGGGATTCAAATTAGACAATCTCCTCACTCAGAAGGATTTCTCAGGACTTCAGACATGCAAACAGCCTTTAATCACAGCAAATTAGAGATATTTCCTTGCTAGCAACACAAAACTCCCCCACTGGAAGAAAATAATTCTTTTCTTGATAGAGAGAGATTCAATCATTTGTGCATAACTTTTCTCAAAATCTCTATTTCATATAGTGATGGTTGACCTGTATTCATGCATGCAAGTGAGACTTCATGTGTGTGGTTAGCTCTTAATTCTTGGACAAGGTTCTTGGACACAACTGTAGCTGGATAAGGATTTGACAACTTGCTGGATTGCTGACACTTCATCCTCTTTTGACCAACATCTGCCTGTTGTAAAGTTACCGTACAACGCTGGAGAATTACTGATTGGTCACCAAAGGCACATGGACCACATCAGTTCCCAACACTGGATCAAGATTTTAAACGGTGCACAGTCACCACATTGATTTTCTGAAACATGCTAAACTTCATGAAAGAAGAAGAAAGGAAGAGTTATGAAGAAGTAGTGAGGGGTCCTTACTGAAAGGTGGCATATGATGGAAGGAAGGGAGGAAGGGAGGAAGTGAGGAAGGGAGAGAGGGAGGAAGGACTGAATATTAGTGACATCACCTCATGAGAAGCTGTGGACTATAGCTGAAGGATTTTGGGTTATGACTTAGAAAATAAGAAGAAAAGAAAATAGAGAAAATGAATCTCAGGAAATAAAAGTGAAAATGCTATAAATGGAAGCATATATCACAAAACTATGCTAAGAGTTGATAGATTAATTGGTTGGCTTAATAGTAGTAAAGGTAAAAACTGCTAAACCATGAGAGTTAGGAGACCACTCTTACAAATGCAATGATTCTGTTGTGATATTCCTCGGACTACACAGATCCACGAGAGTTCTGGAAGCATATGGCAAATAGTCTGTGTAACTGCACTGAGGAATAAAACACAGTAAGTTTATCTCATACAGCTGCACAAGTTGCCTGTGATCAGCTTATTTGAATTGCTGGGCGAAACTGAGCTCATGAATGATTTGTATGTATGTTTGTTCAAATGAGCTTTTAACTCCTAGAGTAGCCTTCCCCACAGAGCTATCTGAATTGTTTTTATTGATACTTTATGTAGATGTTTTTATTCTTAGAAATCCTTTGCAAGCCAGTATTGAATTTTGAAAATTGATTTATTTCTAAACATTCACTAAGCAGCCTTAACTAACAGTTTCTGGTCTATGAGGCATTCATGAATGGCACCTACTCACTACAAAACGTACATTGTGTGTCATGTTTTACTTCAGTCATAGGGTACTGTCCCTGGAGTGGTCAGTTCTAAATGCAACTAGTGACTGGATGACTGAAGTATAGAGACCCATCTTGAATCATGAATGACATATAAATATGCAGAAAAGCTTCATTTGGGGAACACAAGGGACCTGAAAACAGATTCAAAACAGACTGCGGTCATTCATATACTCATGAATAATCTTACGAGACCTCAGAGGAGTATATCCACATACTAATATGTGCCTAGCCTCATTTTGTTATTCCAAGGGCTCTAATCTAACTCAGAGGGAGGTAATTTGCATGAAAGAGTCATTAGAGAAGTGCATAAACAGCCTTTGAAAGAGAGATGAACACATAGATCTACTTCCTTTCCAAAGCAGGCATCTGCCACGCTAGATTTGAGAGATCTACAGTCAATTGATGTCTCTTTCAGACTCAAAAAAATCTCGGATTATTTTCTCATCAGTTTCACCATTGCTAAAAAAAAAAAAAAAAAAAAAAACCAAAAAAAACCCCAAACAAACAAAAGCTAAATTTAATACAGTCTAATCTGATGTCTGCTGAGCTCCCTCTATGAGCCACAAGGTCTATTTTGAATGTGTTAAGGTAAACACAAACTCAAATCTAGGCTTCACATGGAGCCCTGTGCTCCAACAAGTAGGATGGCTAGCTTCATCTATAAAGGATACGCAATATCAACAGCCTTTCCTCTCTTTCCTATTTTGTAAGGAAAGAAAGGACTCTGGTGTGAAAAAGCATTACTGTATTTTAGAACACCTGCAGAAAGAGAAAATTAGACACTGGGAAGAGTGTGGGGGTTTTTTCCTAAAAAAGTCATTGATGGAGTTCAGGCTTATTCACTATCAGTTGGCAGTTCAGATAATATTTTCAGAGTTGAAATTTTGGCATTCTGAAGAAAGGCACAACTCAGTATAGTTGAGCAGGTTCTATCAAAACAAAGTGATACAGCCAGGGATACAGTCAGCATTCAGCAAACTGCAAATGATGTCTCTGTCTAGATACTTGTGAAAAATGACATTACACAGAAGCAGATCTTTAAAAATCAGAGTTGTACCAAGGGGAGGCAATTG
>JAWWTY010000088.1:69982625-70008793 GCA_035222235.1 Margarornis squamiger | reverse complement strand
GGCAATTGAGATCCATAATATGCAGTCATCTGTTGAATCATTCCCAAAGCTTTTCTTTGTCTCACCCGAGGTAATTGAGGGCTAAATGGCAAATTTCTTATCAAATTCTGAAATACTAAGAATTTCCCAAAAAAACTAAACCAACAAACCCGATAAACAAACAAAAAACCCCAAACAAACAAACAAAAAAAACCCCACAACAAGCAATCAAAGAAAAAAACCAACGAACCAACCAACCAACCAAAAAAAACCTGAAAAAACCCCAAACCACCAAAACCCCAACCTACCAAAAACCCCATACATGACAGCACTGTTGGGGCCAAACTTCCCGAGGGTTGTGATCATAAGATTATAATAAGGATATTTAGAAATGAAATAATTTAAACTGATGAGATTAAACAGGGTGAGATCATCCATTGATGAATTTATCCCATGACCAAGAACAATGCAGTGGGAGCAATGATGAGGATTTTTGATCATAATAAGATGTGGGCTGATGCCTGAGAGAAAGTTAAGTGGTCTCAACAACTGCAGCAAGTCCCATGTGTAAAAACAACACAATAATGCCTAATTGTCAAAAGGCCTTGCTGTGAAGAGATGCCTTTGCAACAACTTTATGGGAAAGCTCTACAGAATGTAATAAATAACTTTGACCTTCCTTTCATTATTTCTTCTTTCTGACTGGTCTATTTAAATGCAATGGGAACTTTGCATCCATGGCAAAGCATTTTATATAACTAAACCATCTTTCCAAGTCACTTTATGTGCTACTGCATACAATATGTAACACATTTAAGACTTCTGTTTCTTTGCCCACAGGGATGCTCTTTCCCACAGGTGTTTCATATCAGCACATCATGCTTCTTCCACTCAGTCTGTGAACTTAGTTTGGAAGTTGTAAGGCTGAGAACTTATGGGGGCTTTGGACAGGCTCCTTTACCCTAGCTTGGTGAGACTGACACAAACTTCATCACCTGAGGTAATTTCCAGGAGAAATTGCTTGGGGAACACCTTGAGGCCGTGTGTTGCAGGGAACTCCATCATGATCAGGGCTATTCTGGTCTCAGGATGCAATTCATCTCACCTAGACAGGAACTGGTCACCCTAGGTCCTCTTTGTGGTCAGTGAAGAGAAATAGAGTGTGCTGTGGAAGTTCATTTCACAAGCATCAGAAGTCTGATTTAAGATGATATCAATCATCTTTGAAAACATCTATCTTGTTGACCATAAAGTGAAAACAGAGGGACGAGTCCAAGAAGCCAACTGTATTTATTCAGGTGATAATTAAGGACTGTTCTACATCATGACTAGCCTCTTTTCCCCCAATATACTAGGCAGAGTTGGTCAATGTGATTGGTATTGTTAGTGAAACTATAAGGGGTTTACTGAAAAAACCCCAAACCCTTTGGTTTCTGATTGCACAATCTGATTTGGGATTATGTGATAGAGACAACCTCACAAAACCTCTTTATGTGATAAAAAGAAAACATGATTTTGCATCAGAAAAAGAACAATTGAAAAAAGAAAATTACTAACTTAACTCTAACAAAACCTTAAAAATATTGGACAGATGAACTCTGAGAAATCTTGCAACATAATTCTCTTATTTTATACATGGAGAACAGAGACATCAAAAGATGACATGGTGAGCACTGTGAAATTACTGGTAATAATTATTGGAAAGTTCTACACTGACTTATCAGTTAGAAGACCATTGACATATAAAATATAACTATGAGCTCTCCAAAATCAGGATGAAAATCTCCTAAAATACTCAGTTTTAATGCAATTCATTCAACAAAAAGGCACAATAACAAGCAGCAGTCAGAGAGGGCATATACCTACATAGACAGCAAAAGGAAAAAAAATCTTGGCAAGTGTGTGCGCTTTGAAGTTTTCCATATAACTACATTTTCATAAAGAGAGGCCATGCAGACTCTATTGAACCCAAATGGTTTGTCTGAAACAGCTCACATACAGAGGGCTTTAAGGGAGTGCTCTTTACTGTTTTCAATATTATATTTATATTTATGTTCCTTACAAATACTTAAAAGTCCAAATCTTTTTTTTATTGGCTTTGCTTGATTTAGACTAAACCCAGTTCTTCAAATAATTAAGATTTTTACAACTCAGAGATCCTGTATGTGCACTTGTTTGCAACTGAATTTCAGCCTAATCATATCTAAAATAATAATAATCCTAAAGCATTTGCCAACTCTATCATCCATTAACTTTTTATGGTATGCAAACACTTCATGTTTTACTGACATGGTCAGAAAACATGTACAGAGGGACTAACTACATATGGGACCAAGGGAACTATCTTTAATTTGTAATTTCCTGTTTTTGCAAATTATACCTGTTCTGCATCTTTATGGCCTCCTTCCATCTTGAAATGTTGCTACATTACTTTTCTGTTAACTTATGCACCTTCAATGTTGTAAAAACTACCTTAAAAGTCAATAAAAATGTAATAACACTGTGTCAATCAACAATCTCTATCAAGCAAACAATTGGAATGCTACAGCTAAAACACAATTGCACCATGTTGAGATTGATTAAAGATATGAATCATAAAATTAAAAGTTCAGTGTTTTTTTGTTTTTTGGTTGTTTTTTTTTTTCCTCTCTTCAGTTTTGGATAGTACCAGTAGCTTAATTCATAGAGCAGTTACTCTGATGATATCTGAATTCCTGTAAAGAGGCTGCCAGTGAAAGCAGTGATGTCGTCTTGAGTTGCTTTCAATAACAAGGGTTACCCATTATCATCCTAAAGGCACAACCACTCAGCAAATGTTGCCACAATCTAAATCTAAGTCCACTTCCATTTACACGAATACATAGGTAAGAACATTTAGGTTTTTTGGTTGGTTTTGGGGTTTTTCTGTTGTTTTTGTTTGTGGGTTTTTTTGTTTTTTTTTTTGTCAAGATCAAGAAAGCCATCATACAAAGGTCCATCCAGCTCATTATCCCACACCTGACAGTGCCCTGCAGGAAAGCCCTGGGGAAGAGTATAACAGGTGAAGCCTAAAGTCACCTGCCCCTGATACTTCTTGGTCATTTAACTCAGGGACCTGTAGAAGCAGAGCTGCACACTTTCGTCTTTAACTGACTTTGCCGTTTTTTTCTCCTCTGCATTTCCTTAACCACTTCATGAACCCAGTCTAGATTACATGTGACCTCTCATGCAAATAACTCATGAAGAGCTTTGATGATTTCAGCCTCTATTGTGACCTCAAATTTGAAGATAGAATTTTTATAAAGAAATTAAAATCTCGAAAATAAAATCCCTCACAGCGACATCAGAGTGTTTCAAAAATTGAGCAGGGAGGAATCTATCATCTCAGTGATGGGGGTATCTAAGAAGAGAGACTGGGTAATTTCAAGGCCAGTGTAGGTATTTTTTTTTTTTTCATTTCTATTGAATTTTGGTAGATGCCTGGGAATAAAATAGCTTCTTCAAGAATGCAGACATCCTTATAGTAAATATGGTAACTTGATTCTAAGCTCGTTTTACACACAGAAGATAAATAAGCAATCATAAACTATGTCATCATAAATAAAAGCCTTATTGAGTTCAGGCTATGGAAACCAATCAATAGAGGACACTCATCCCCAGTGAAAGCAACAGCTAATGCTCTGTGGTTCCTGGTGGATATTCTGTCATTGTATTTTAAAACCACAAGGAATTCCCTGTGTCATCAACAATGACCACTTTATTGCTGGTGAATTAGGAAATGAGTAGGGCTAAAGGTGCATTTGAATTCCATGGACTCATTCATTTAACCCATCTTCCAACGCAGGAGAACAACTGCCTTTCTCAAGGGTTTGGACAGGTTCAGAGAAAGAAAATCAGGCGCTTCCTTGAGTTTCAACATATACATGATACCAGAGAATGGTTGTTTTTTTGCTTCTAACTACAAGAAGGCAATTAAAAGTTAATTACCAATAGGGGAAAAAAAAATATAAAAGACTGAGCTGATTAGCTGGTGTATATTTTTGTCTATTTCTTTGGCTGTCTCAGTCAAAAATTCAAACCTCAAGCAAAATTTCTGCAATTTTCCCAGAAGCGTTGCACTTCCTAACATTTCCTAGATTGAACATATCCCTTTTTTAAAGAGTAAATTTTCTATTTCAAAGCAGCTCTATTCATTTTTCATGAGTCAAGCTTTTTGAACATGAATGGTTCCAACTTGAAATGAATAATTTTATCTATATTTAAAGAAGTAATTTCATTCAGCTTGGAACACCATATAACAGTCCCCAATCCCCTCACCCCCAGTATTTTTAATATAATGAAATATTTTTAATGAATAAGCAGTTTTAGCAAACTGAAAAATATATATGATAATTATGCATTTCTACTGTGTATCTTGTGATGAATACTATGCTAACTACTATTAGATGTATCAGATCAGGCTCATTTAGTCCAAAAGTGATCAAACTTCATTTAAAAAATGTAATGTATTTTGAAAGTATTAGAGGGGAGAAGAACAACAGATTCAAATAATTCATTTCCCTCTTGCTTAATGCATTATTGATTTGTGCTTTCTTTTTAAATTATAGTACTCTGATGTGATAAACATTGATTTGAATCTTTATACAAATATTGTATATCATCAGCATGTTATGGCAACAGAATAATACATACTAAAATAGACCTAAAGGGATGGAATACTATGAAAAAAACAGTATGAGATGCCACAACTATGTGAATATGTGTGTGAGGGTGCATATGTAAAACAGCAAAGGGAAATGAAAATAATAAATAATAAATAAATAAATGAAATCCAGGGGTATGATAACGATGCAGAATCATAGAAAGTTTACATTTGGGTTAACACTGAACAGACAACCTTGGAAATGAAAAATAATTACTTTCTACTGCTAGTAATTCTTCTAGCTTGACATTTCTTGCAACCACAATTGCATAACTGTCACAGGTTTAAAGGGAGAGCTCGCTCACACCCTGCTTGTGTTCAGCAGCTTTAGCTTCGTGCACAGCTATTCACACCAATGGGAACTACACAGTCAAAAGACAAAAGAAAAGTGCTGAGAGCAGTAAACACACAGATAATCCTGTCCACCAAACAATTTTGCATTTCCTTTATGCACCATTTATTTCAGACAAAAAAGCTGCTGAGAGATTTACGTCAAAGTGATTTCAACAGCTCAGCTGCTCGAGTCTGGGGAGATGATTGAAGTGCTGAGCTACACTTTCCTGGGTACCATTGCATTCCCCTGTCCTGCCATGCCCAGGGGTGAGAGGTCTCACATGCTCTTCCTCAGATGAGTTCATTTCTAACATCAGCTGGGTGGTTTTTTTGGCAGTCTAGGTTAGGGGGAAGATCCTGTGGTTACTGAGAGACGAAGGGCCAAACTTCTTTTTGTTTTTCCTTGGATAGCAGTGGAACCTGAGCACTGGTTTTCCTTCCTTTGAGCTGTCACTCTCAAGGTAGGCAGGCTGGGATGACATTCTACCATCCTCCTGAGCTCCCTGAAAAGAAGGGAGCACCCCTCCCACATTCAGAGTGGAGATAGCTACGCTCACAGCACACACAGGGCCAAAATAGTCAGATCTGTCACAGCACAATCAAAAACACTCATTTCCCACTGGAAAGCACTCATGCTTGCCATGCAAAAACCCTCAAATGAGCATGGCTGCACTGGGACAACAAGTGCTCCTGCTATCATACACTTTCACAGTGAATTAGTCTTGCAACTAATGATCTATAACTATTACCCACCAGAGCTACATTGAGATTTTGTCTATAAGGCTACAAAGGGTACTAAAGTAACACCATCCAGGGACAAACCAGATCCAAACATGCAATCTCATTTCAACAGATTGCAAAGTGGGACCAGGGAGACATGGAAGCTGGGCTCCTTCTGTCTCTGACATCACAAGCATCACACCCAGTGCAGCTGAGCAGGTACTGTCATTTACCCTGCTGTGTCCTAACAACAGGATATGATCCCTTAGGGCAGAAAACAATCTGGTTTTCATGTGACCACCACCTCACAGGCAACATTGGCCACCTTACTATATAAACCTGCCTCAGTGATGTACCTGTAGGTAAAACTATGGTAAGGTATATCAGGCTAGGTAAGGTGTGCAAGTAGAGATATTCAAATAAATTTGTAAGCAATATATATAACTTTCCCCCTCCTCTCCCCCATACATATGCTTTTGTGCATGGCCCTACTCTTTAAAAAGTCTCTCCACACTCAACAGGCTCAATAGAATAAGATGCCCCTGAAATTTTTGCATGAGACTGTTTCCCAGGAGTAGGTGGTTAATTCAGAGTTGAAGCCTTAGCTTCTTCTAGTCTCACCAGAATCAGGCATCACATTTCTATCACTCAATAAAAATTATTTCTCTGTTCCCAGGCAATAGTTCTAGTATTAATTTAGAGATGAAACTTTTTTTTGTGTGATTATCAGTTAAAAAAAATGCCAAACAGTCCATTTAAAACCTATTAGCAAACATAAGAAGGCTAAAGAGCGCATAATTAATGTAGTTTTTTTTTTCCCCTTTCCACAAATTTAACAGTGTTTTGGAATACTATTCATAACAAACACAGCTCTGATTGTAAGGAGGGAGAACAAAATCCTGCCCCAGTGGTCTTCCATATGGAGTGGGAAAATGAAACTTGAACCTTCAGTTTACAAATAGCTGGGGAAAAAAGTAGATCACAGGATTGAAAACTTGCAATTATTATGGCGTTTGCATTAAGACAAATTTAAAACTGGCATTCCAGGTTACGGACAGTGCTATAAAGCTAGTATTCTATGCTGTGTATTGCAAGATCATTTAAAATGTACTCTTCCACGACATGATGAGAACACAAATTATAATTAGGAAAGTAACCCAAGCAGAAAATTAGTCTGGAAGACTAGTCTGAATGTGCTCCTGCAGACAAAGCCATCCTGTGTCCTAACTTTACTGCCTCGGTATAAGGAAAGATTAATGCAGAAGATAAAGACAGATATGGCTTTCCGGGAGGAGGAGGGGGTGGGGGGGAAGGCCTTGCAAGTATGATCTGTGGTGTTTCAGTTGTGCAAACACACACAAAGAGAAACCCCAGCAGATCCCATCTTTGCAGAGTTACTTGCAGCAAAGGCTGCTACAGCTGTGGAGTACAGGTCTGCATCTGCAGTTTTGTTCCCATAAGCCTATTCATGGGCAAAAATCTACATTTATCAGCATAGATAAGGTCTGCTGACCCCATCCTGAACCCAAAGCCTACCTGCACAAGTAAATGTACCTAAGGTTTGTAACCAACCAAGAGTTAGGTCTGAAGGTAGTGATCTTAGGAAAAAAAAAAAAAAAAAACAAAAATCCAACACGTGGTTCAAAATTTGATTCTGAAATGAAAGGACTTAAAAAAAAAAAATAAAATTCTTACTACTGATAAGTCATAAACCAAATAAATGATCTTGAAAACTTAAAAGTAAGAAAGGCACATCTGAAAACATTCGTGTTTGAGGTTTTCTGTGCTGGAAATGTTTTGTGGGGTTTTAAAAGCCGAATGGTTCTGTATAAATCTGTTGTTATCTCTGTACTTTATCTAGACAGACTGGAACAAATCCACTGTTTGGAAAATTACACCTACCTTTCAGGTGTCTCTCCATATGGAAAGGAGACCTGTATACTAGACACTGGTTACATTGCACTCAAAGGAAAGTATCTTAATTTTCTATTAAAACTTATTTGCATAATTTTCTATTAAATCTTTCTCTGTATTTTCTGTAAGAGTGAGTTTTCTTGAGGTAGCTGTTCCTACTTCATTTTAAGTGTGCCTATGATTTCCCTGTACCTTACAGGATCAAGCAGATTTGTCCTCATTTAAGAAAAGAACAAAAGTAAAAAAAAAAGAATAAAAAAATTTACTGAGGTGAGGAGATAAAGCAACTGTTGTCATGAAAAAAATAAATTATGCTCTGCTGTAGGGACTAGATTTTGGCAAGAAATGCAATGTTTGGTGAGTGTGAAGCTAGGTGCCCACACAGAGGATTTTAAAAAGCCAGAATTAAGAGCTGAGAAACCTTATTTCCTTCAGGGGTGACCTGCTCCTGTCCCATCAGTACAGGCAGCAGTCGGGACTTCAGAAACACAGGCATTTGTTAGAAGGGTGTATTAAGAACACTCTGTAGCCCCTGTGCTGTACGCTAAGTCAGGCTCTCCTCAGCTCCCATCCATCATCTGGGGAATTCATCACAATTGCTGCAGGTGTCACCCAAAATATTTGCCCCAAACACATCTTTGATCTCAAGTGTAACACAGCACAGGTTGCTGTGTGCTGCTGTCCTGAACCCTTTCTGCTCCCTGTCTCACCTGCCTCTGGCACTACTGAGTTGCAACTTGAAAGTCACTCTGTGAGCACCATTTTCACCCTAGGCTATTTTAATACCCATTTTTAGCTCCTTTTTTGGATGAACTGAACAAAACAAGAGTAACAGGCTGTAAGAGAGAGCAAAAAACATTTTCTAAGGAAGAGTTGCCCTCCTGTTTTTTGTGGGATGGAAGTTACTTGGTACTTGGGGGAACATACAAAGACACCAAAACACATCCAACCCAATACAGACATAGACCCAAATCAACCAGTCTTGACAGTGGAAAACCCCAAATTGTCTACAACATCTCTTACTGGTCACTGGAACTCTACCACGTTTATCTAGTCAGAACATTTTATTTCATCTCCTACTCACCAGCAAGTCAGAGCATCTCACTTCAATGGTGGAATGGGGAAGAAATTCAGTCTCTGGTTGGTGACAGAGATAAGAAATCCAAACCAGGAAAAAGCTCCAGGAAATGTTGCTTGGACCTGAATAAAAGAGCAGATTGATTAAGGTTAGTTGTTCCCTCATTTTAAGGCTGAGGCAAAATTACTTTACTCATTGCACATTATTTCATCTGTAAATTAAAAAACTTTTTCTCTGACTCCCATATGTCCAAGAGCTTGGGAAGAGAACTGTGATTTCACATACAATGCATGGTCAGAGACAGGGTGTCTCGGAATTTTATGTACATTTAGATCCATCCTTGGTCAGAACGTTTCCCAGGAGGAATATTTAATACGGGCTTCAATAACATGTTTCTATTCATTTGGGGATGATTTAAAACCATGTTTGTAGTAAGCACATATTTATTAATTGTTATTCAGGGCACAGGTATTTCTTGAATCGGGGCTTAGCAGAAGCCAGAATTTCTGGAAACTAAAATTTTTCAAAACCAGAATTTTTCCAAATCCAAACTCACAAAATTAAAATAATATCTTTGAAAAGCACATAAACTCCTCTGTGGTCAAAACTCCCCCTTTAAACTTGATCACTGAGATATGTGTTGTGAATATTCAGTGCCCATTTTGATAATTTTAGGTTTTTTTTGGTTTTTTGTTTGTTTGTTTGTTTTTTTTTGTTTTGTTTTGTTTTGTTTTGTTTTTTAAATTCAAAACATCAAAAAAACTTATAAAAGGAGAGAACCCTCTGTAAAAAAGAAATTGTGAAAGGAACACAAATTCATTTTTATTGCTTGTCAGAGCCTTCATGTAGGTTTTAGTCTTAAACAAAAGAAAAAAAAAAACACAATCATCAAAACCAAAGCCAGCAGCAACAATGTAGAAGTTTTGGGCAAGTTTTTTTGCTGATTATTGATTCCTGATTTTTCATTCCTCCCCTATATGTTTTCAGAGAAATTACTTTTGGAAAGTAGCTATACATTATAAGATAATTCAACTTCAAAACTCTGGTTTGGTGACATTTACAGAATATTTAACACTTTCCAAAACTGTGATGGAATTTACATTCATGGATATACTTTTAGGAACCTAATTTCAAGTTTAAAAATACTGACTCATAGGCTTCTTGAAATGTGCGAGAAATGTCCTTTAAAACACACATAAGGTGACAAGAATAAAGGTGTTGAGCAAAAAACTGGTTTATGAAATGAAAAAACACCAGGAAAGGTATTAATCTGCTCAGGACAAACTGCACTGAGCATCCTACAGTCTCCTTTTCTTTTTCTTGGGTTGTGCAAAAATTTACTGAGCTGGAACTCACAAAGTCCAGCTTAGTAAGCCCTCAGTAAGTCCAGTGTGAGGATGCACATGCTAGGATGCAACCAAGAGAGGGAAACTTGATTATTAATATTTTTTTATTGAACTAGGCAATATCACTTTATTGAAGTTCAATATTTCCATTCTTGGAGTACCCTGGATACAACAAGCAGGTTATTCTTTCCCCAGGAAAATGGTTTTCCATGTTGGTTGCTCTCAGAGTATTTGGTGTTTGTCATTCAGACCTGGATTCACGTAATAACACAGTATGTGAATTTATTATTAATAAAAAACCCCAAAAAATAAAACTAAAACAAAAATACTTTAAATTTTAGTTAGACTGGTTGAAAGTAAAAAACAAAAACAAAACCAAACAAACAAAAACCCCAAACCCCCACAATGTTATAGTTGTGCTAGCAGAGCGCAAGGCAGACCCAAATCTGTTCTTTGCAAGATTTTAGAAATTACTGAGTTACTCAGCAGCTTCCTGCCAGGCACTGTGGGCACAGGGGACAGGGTTGGGGACATTGTGGGGGCACTGAGGCGACAGGGGAGACTGTGGGGACACTGCCAGGACAGGGGCTGAAAGCTTGAAAAAAGTCACAATTTTTTTTGGCGAATTTTCCATCACTTGGTGGGATTGAAGAAATTAGGACCCTTCTGCTTTCCTGGGGCTTTTCAGCACCTCCTCCTTGCCACCCTCCTACAGATTAAAGATGGTGTGATGTAGCAAGACAGGCCAGAAGAAAGAATATGCAGAAGCAGGTCTTACAACCACAGGCTTTTAGACTCCAAAAGACAGGGATAAAAGCTCCAGACGTGTGCAGCCATGCTGTTAGAAGGTGTAGCCCCAAGATTATGCACAGTGTTGAATCGAAAAAGTCATCCTTTCAAATTGAAACTCACAAGCTGCTCCCCTCTGTCCCCTCCCCTGCTTCCTAACTGCTCCAGTTTTAATTAATGGCACTATTATGTATCTCCACTGCAATGCAAGACCTTGTTCAGGCAGTGTGCAGGAGCATTCTGAAGGAGCCCTCCAGACAAAAAAAATCACTGTGATTGCTCTTTTCATGTTAAGTCTTCTTTAAAAAATAAGTGGACACATAAAGAGGTCATTGCAAACTTCCAGAGTGAAATCTGTACCTGCAGTAGTGATCTTCATCAGCTGACATAAATTTAAGAGGACTAAGTACAAAAAAATGTTCAGATTCATTTCTGCCATTTCCTACTCAGCCTCTAAGTACAGATCATCCAGTGCTTTGTCCATGGGGACTCTTCAGTAGTCTCAGTGATTTACCAATGGCCAAAATCCTACATCTGGACATTGGTGTTGCTTTTTACTTCTCTTTGCCCTTAATAATTTGCTATGGCTCTAATGATTTGTTTTAATTTTCACTAACCCTGAAAGGGTTCAGCTGGTCAGGCAATTGAACTATATGATCATTGTAAGTTCTTTCCGTCTGAAATTCGTATCCTATCCTATCCTATCCTATCCTATCCTACCCTACCCTACCCTATCCTGTCCTATCCTGTCCTATCCTATCCTACCCTGTCCTATCCTATCCTGTCCTGCCCTGTCCTGCCCTATCCTATCCTGTCCTGCCCTGTCCTGCCCTGTCCAATTGCTAGCTCCAGACTCAGATTGGTAAGCTTCCCCTCACTGATGTATGAAAAAACCTCTTCTTCTGGAGCTCCTTGCCTCGGAGGACAGCTCTGGAACTCAGCTTTAAAAGCTAGGCTTTATGAGTGTGGGATCAAGGCAACCCCAGCCTGACCTGAGAGGTTTTCTTGACATCCAACTGATATTGTCCCTTATCTCCATCTCCTGTACTGGCACATAGATCTCACTGCATCATTTCAGACCCTGACCACTATCAGTAGGCTTCGATTTACTGATTGCCTTATCTCTACCACAGCCTCATTAACTCAATACACCCTGCAAGTTTTAAACCTCTCCTAGTCCCACAAGGATTTCTCAAGACAGTATGTGCCAATACAAAGTCCAAGTGTGGCTGAAATGTCCCAGACATGCAGGAAAAGGTTAGTTCTCTGGCCTGTGACACAATGTTATATCAAGCTGATTGGCTTTTACGAAAATTAATTTTGCTTTACTGCACAGAAACTTCTGATTTCTTAAAGCTAAACCTTTTTTTTTTTTTTAACCAAAGGAAAGGACAGGAAGCATGTCCATAAATTGTTTTACTCTGCTTGTTTGCTGGTCACCATCATGAATCAGATGCTTTTAAGCAAAAAAAAAAAAATAAATGCCCCCCCCAGCAAAAAACCAAACCAAACCAAACCAAACCAAACGAAAACCAACAAAAAAACCACATCAAAACCAAAACCAAAACATTGCCACTGTGGCCATAACAACAGAGAGGGGAGATAAAGGAATCTATAACACAATTAATGAACTGGATTATCACAGATCAATGCAAACTGAATGACCAAATGTTGACTTTTAGTCTCTTTTCCTTAGTGTTGTTTTTTGGTTGGTTGCTTTTTGTTTGTTTGTTTCATTTATTTATTGATTTATCTATTTATTTATTTTATGCTCCTATTTCAGGTACAAGAGAAAAATGAAACCCATCCTTACTGAAAAGTAAAATGGGAGAGTGAAGAATGAAAAGAAAAGGAGAACTATTTCTAATGATGGTTTATATAGCACTGGTTTCCAATGTTTTGCAGATCTACTGGTGTCCCTTTAAGAATACTCGTATCTTAGTTTGTAAAAGCTAACAGCATTAAAAATACAGTAATTAACATGTTCATAATGTAAATGCTAATAATTTCACATGTCAAGCATCCTCATCCCCTACTGAATCAATATGAATTATTAAAACCGACTCTTTAAGACCTTTAAAATCAGCTCTCAAAGCATGCACTGAACAACCACACCGTTGGCATACAGGAGCACCAAGTTACAAATTCATGTGTTAGACTGTCTGACACACTCATTCTCTTTGATGCAAAAAAAACCAAAAGCCAAAAAATCTCCCCTCAAAATCTTATATTTGGAATTGCATAATCTGCATGCATAAGTGAAATGTTTTATTTTTTTCTCAGAGATTTTCTTATTTTCTTAGGCATAAACCTTGCAGAGAAGTTACAGAATAAGTTTTTGTATAGCAAAGTTGTGTGGCAATCCAAAATGTTCTTGAAGTAGTAAGTAAATAAAGATAATAAAAAATTAGTCTAATAAAGTATGAGACAGAGTTCCCCGGTTTAGACCAGTTTCTGTCAAGATTGTTCTTGGTCATGAAGAAAACATTTAGAAATTTATTTTAAATATTATAAAGACTAGCTTCTGAAATAAAAGTTATTCCCATGTTTGCTGCAAAAAAGGTGAGAAAAATCTAATTTTTTTTTAAAAAATCTGCAAAATAGAGATGGAATTATTAGGTGGATACATCTTACCTCACTATCTGCTCACGGTGCTTTGAGAAAGACTCATGAAGTCTCTTTTGTGTTTATATATGGAGAGACAGCCAAATGCCTGGAGCAGATGGCTGTTTCCTGGTCAACCCATTGAAAGAAGATGGCAGATATGACCTTTTTTTTAGTTATTATTATTTATTACAGATACAAAATAAATAAAGTTTTGCAATTGAGTACAAAACCCATCACATCAGCTGTGGATTTCAAATACTTATCCTATCAAATTGCACAGTGCTCATGTTAACATCTTGTTCTACCTGAACAATCAGATAATGGACTGGATGTCAATAGGCCAGAGGTTGTTCTTGCTTTGGGAAAATCTTCTGTGCCCGTGAAGTTGATCAATAGATGTTTTCCACTACAGCCAGACCAGAGTGTCAGTGGGAGGGCAAGAGCTCAGCCCCTTTGCACTCCCTGTATCTGTATTAATTGCACCTGTTGGGAATGTAGCCCTTGTTTTTCTATATCTTGATCTACCTGATCTCAGGTGTAAGTTGAAGTTCTACCTGTGAAATACTAAAGCCCTTCTTTACTGTGAGAAAGGAGGAAACTAATTTCAGAGAGGTTAAAATTTTACAAAGTTTGTGTACTCAAGTATAATTTATGAGGGGTTATATGTCTGATAGGAGATAAGAGCTCATGTACCTTGATTTCCTAGCATGACAAAAAGGTCTTAACCTCCTGCCAACCCCCTCAAAAACAAACAAACAAACAAAAAAAAAAAAAAAACAAAAAACCCACAACAAAATGAAAAAATCCCCAAACAAACAGCAACAACAACAACAAAACAACCCACAACCAAAACCACAAAAAACCCAAACCCCCAAAAAACCCCAAGCAAACAACCAACTAGAAAAAGGTTCAGTACACTTTCTCGGGTATTTCAAGAATCTCACAAATTACAGTCAAATGGCAAATAGAAGATGAATGATTTCAGATCTGGGGCAAAATAAGTCAGCTGCAGTTAGGCTGTTTTTCATGCCTGTTGAAGGGAGAAGTTACTTTATAGTGAGAGCTGTGTCTTGCTGCCAGTCCCTTGTGTATGGTAAAAAAGGTTTCACAACAGGATGCAAAACAAGCATGAGAGACATGAATATGGTCCAGCGATCTCGAACTCATCCAATGAAAACATTACTTAAAACCACACTTCATAATCTCTTAAACCATTCCAGCGACATTTAAATTATTTCTGAGAACTCAGAAGTATCATTATGGCAAGAACTTCTCTGAATTCCTATTTCAGTTCCCCAGTTTGCTGAGGCTACACAGTAACCAGCTAGATTTGGTCACTTGATGCTCTGTCTCTGGAGATAAACACATAACAGACTTCAAAGCTCTGTGAAAGATGGGAAAGCTGGCACAAAAGTATTTTTGTCTTTCTTTAACTTATCTTCTCATGACCTGAATGTAAGATAACTTTTCCTTCCTTTTGTTTTCTTTTTCTGCCTTTTTCTAACTTGTACACCTTCAACTAATGTTCCAGGAGTCAGAGATACAGAGTCCAAAGCTACACAGAAATGCAAGAAGAATTACAGAATTACAGAACATAAATACAAGAGAATCCCAATGCCATTAACTCTTACAAGATATTGTTTCTATTGCTCTTTCATGATACAGCATGCAGAAAGAGCAAGCATTAATGTAGAAGTGTACTAAAGTAGTCAGGGGAAGTACATAAAGGCAAGAAATTAAATGCCAGGAGGAAAGCTTGGGGATGAATGTGAACCCCCTTGGCCTTGAGCAGTGCCAAAAAGTGTAACCCAACTAGGTTTTTGCTTTTGACACTGATGGGGTAGGACAACTGTCCAGGAGAGATGAGGTGAGGCTGAAGCTGTGAAAAATGAGAAGGGAGAGACAAAGCAGGGAGATGTTACAGGTGAGTGGGATGCTTCTCTGGAAGTGATGGCTGAGTTGGCCTCTGTAAATGCAACTGAATAGCATGATCTTTAAACCACTCCTGGACTGTAATTGTGTAATAAAAATAATAGTCCTGAAGGATAGGGAGAGTGCAGAAATCCCTCAATGCAGGTAAAACACAAACGTTGGAGACACGAATCTTCTATAATACATTACAAATCCTCCACAAAGAAGAGACCCTCCAGCCTGCCAGTATAAAACTGGTCAAGTTAGGTGGCGTATGTGAGACTAAATAAGAAAGGGTGGTTCAGTAGATTAATTTGCTCTTTCTAAGACTCCTGATACCATGAGTTGTTGTCCAGGATTGACCCTCCTAGCAGCTTATATTGCACTAATGTTGTCTTGCACTTGATGAATTGCTATGATTTAATTTTGCAGAGATGTAAATGGGCACTGCAGCATCAGAACATAGTAAAAGGATTATCATCTGGGAAATCTTACACTAATGGCATGAGAAGTGGACAGGATAGAAAGCAAGGAGATATACAGTACAGTTATGATGAAATTACTTGATCATGCATAAATCCAAACTGAGTCTCTTTAACATAGGGAATTATTCTTTAGGGAAAGAAGCTCTGAGCAACAGAACATATTGTTCATTTAATGGCTGTAACTTTTCCCCCCCAAGATTTCATTTTTGAAATTGTGTCTTTCTATTCTATAATGATGGTAATTTGCTCATTACCACATTAGGAAACTGGTCATGAAGCACAACCCCTAAGTATGCACAGCTATAATTTAAACAAATACACTGTTAATGAAAGGTATTAATATACATAACACTTCATAATGTCCAGATTTTGATTTTGCACTATACAAGCAAGGAACCAGAAAAAAAGCCTAGAATTTTCCTTTATGATTTGATGTCAGCTTTGAGTATCTACTGACTTAGCAGAGCTATGGCCAATAGTTTGTCATTTCTGCAGGAGAGGTACAGTGAGTGGCATTTCTATTAGGGATGCAGACATGGTGTATTATACCACATCTTCAGTGACAAACTATCTGCAGAGAAGGAAAATCATGTGGTTGTCACGCATATCTGATCCTATAATTACACATGTACATGTAGGCACTCTTAAAAGAAAGGGCTTCTCTAAGAGAGAGTTATTCCAGCAGGATTACACTTACAAATCTCTGGCCATATTAGGGTATGAAGAGAAATCTTAAAAGATTGTTTAACAGAATGGCATGGTATTTTTAGAGACAGGAAATTAAAAAGAAGGACAAGGAAAGGAAGTGAAGTCAAACAACTTGTTTAGATGACCTTTAAAAAAAAAAAAAAGGCAATGTCCTTCGAAGCTGGCCATAGATCTAAAGTAAATTAGACAATAGAGAGTCACAGAAATTTACAAATTTGACTTTCAGCCAGTTTATTTCTGGCTGTCACCTACCTATGAATCTATTGTCAACCAAAACTGTCATCTCGGAATATCAGTCTGATTTTATTCCCTTCTCCTCTTCAAGATCCTGTGCACAAATTTGACTTGCATCAGGCATGACTGACTTTACTGCACAGACATACAGAAAACTTAAATTCAAGATGTAAAGCTTTTCTGTTACAGAAAGCAAAACAATCAAAACTGTCATGTCACCTGTAAGTTTTATACACAAAATAGTTATTCATGGTTTATTGCATGAGTGCTAGGTCACTAATATTGGCATGGAAGGACATAAAAGGAAGAATATATTGCAGCAGAGCTGTGTGTCTCATTATTCCACCTTTCCTGGAAAAGCTCTAATCAACCATCATCATCCCCATGAGCTGTGATGGTCACTCTTCAGAATGTGACAAGAAAAGCTGACTCATTCCTGCATCTGATGTTGTTTGGACTGTGGAAATAGATATGAAAAAGATCTTGCTTTCACCCCTTTTGATTGATGAAAGGGAAGACGTTTATGTCATTTTTGAAAAATGCTGCTGTTACAGAGGTTGGGACTGAAAGGCTGCCAGGGCAGTCACTGCATTTAAACATCAGGAAAAAGGAGACATGGAGAAATATCTGCTAGAGTTGAAAGAGAGGGAATCATTCCTGCTTGAACTTAAGCTTAACTGGGATTCCTTAGGTCCCTTCCCAGACTTTAATGATTTTAATAATTGTGTATGTGAAAATAAGACTCAAATCCTTCCTGAGCTCTTTGACATTTTCCAGCTTGTTATAGCAAGTCCAGGTATCCACAGTTCTGTCATCAAGAGTTCAATCCTCAATTCTTGCAGGCAAACCAGTCTGTAAAGTCCACTCTGGCTCCTCTCTGGTCCACTCTAACAAGGATCCGAGGATCCATGATAAGTTGCAAGATGATCTCCAGAGTGCAGAAGAGTTTGGGGACAGTTTTCACACAGATTTGCAATCCCTTAGGACTGCACATGTGCACTGAATATTATGAATTACTGGATTGTCATCACCTTGATCTTACCTAAATCCACCACTGTCAGGTCTATTAGGTGCAGAGGTAAGAGGGAGTAAAGGAAGACAAGAAAAATTGCTCTGATTGAGGTCCAAAACCTGCTTCTGGGACTTTAAATTGCTCTGATTGAGGTCCAAAACCTGCTTCTGGGACTTTCATACATTGAAGTCACTTGATGGCAGATAAAACAACACGCATATACCTGTTTAGTGGCGAACACATTGGTGGTGGCTTGATGGTTGGACTTGATGATCTTAGAGGGCTTTTCCAACCATAATGATTCTATGACTCTTTTGCCCATTTTTTTTGGCCAACTCTGGGGTTAATGAGAGACTTTTTGGACAAGGCTGCTGGAAACAGAGGAAACCACAGGTTTTTCAATTTTATAGAGTACCAGCAGGCAGTGGCAGCTCAAAACTGGAAGAAATGTACCACGCTGACACTCATCTGCCTCCTGTGAGCCGGACTCCTTTATTCTGTATGAAACAAATGTTCATTGTAAGATCAGTCAGCAGGGCTAGAAGGCATTAAATACCTCCTCCTGCTTCCCAGAAACAGGAGCCTGACAAAGAGGGATCATCTCGAAATCACTCCTCCTGCAAGGGAAATGTTTCATGCATCTCCCTGTGCTCATGTCTGTATTTTTTTTTCCAGTGGAAGCGTTGTTATTTGAAGAAGTGGAGCCTGCATTAAACAATTTATTCTGCTCTTACTGTGTCAGAGTTTCATCTACGTGTCCTGCTATTTTTCACGCAGGTTTTCTGGTTGCCCTGTATGTAGATTCAGAGCCCTTAACATAAGGCTCACAGCTAGGAAGTAGCCAAAATGTAAGAATATAAAGTTATTGCATCTCTAACTGTGATCAGCTTCATCCTGATTCCCCTTCCCTTGCAATTCCACTTACTTCCAATTCCATCACAAATCCTTTGCTGAAGTATGAGCCCTAAAGACATGGAACCTCACATTGTAAGAGAAAAACAGTGCACCATTCTTGGAGAAACCCATGTGTGACCATTATGGTGTTTCACTTCTTGGTGATTTTTCAGCTGAAAATATCAATTCATTCAGGCTCTGAAGATACTTCCCACAAATAATTTTCAAATCCTTTTTAATCTTCTCCAAGGAAATTTTAATTCCTTTCAAAATTAAAAGAAAAAAAAACAAATAACCTTTTCGCCCCACCCATATGAAGTATCAATACAAATCTTATCTGCATATGAGACATCAGTAAAAATGAAATGTGTATAGTGGTTGAATAGACTTTGTTAAAACACAGTGATGAGATGAATTTATAGTCTGCCTGCAGTTTTCTGGGAAAGTTTCATTTTATTTTGATTTTCATAGAATCATAGAATCATGTTTGGCTTGGAAGGGATCCTAAAGACCAACCCCCTGCAGTGGACAGGTCACCTTCCACTGGGCCAGGTGCTCCAAGCCCTGTCCAACCTGGCCTTGTTCAGGCAAACATCTCTTTTATCTTTACCTCTAATTTAGCCTCCCATAATACCAATAAAGCACACATGCAGGGGTAGAGGATTCCAAGGACCAAAATCTTAAGGACTTTCTCTGTCCTAAAACAAACAGCTTAATGACGGTTTTAACCAAAGACTTATTGAGTTTTAAAACCCCCACCCACATGTTACTGAATTTGGCTGGTGTGTATCCTAAATGCATAGCTGGGAGTCTGGCACCAGCAGGGTTTTATTTTCTGCTCAGCCTCCAGCAAAACTCTTCCCTTGACTATTTTAACAGTTTTGTCTTCAGGGACTGCCGTATTGTTTTCGACTCTAAGGAAGGATGGGCAGTTTATAGCAGAGGGCCCAGGGAATGTGTGTTTGGCACCTTTGCTTCATCATAGGTATTTGTTATGTGGATGCTGCTATGAGGTGTGTCTTTCCTCTGCCTGCACCTTCTGTCTCTAAAAGAGGAGACATGCAGCTGTCATCATTAAGCTGCAGAAGAGCTATCAATTAGAGCAAGTCATGAAATCTGTACAAGCACCTCACAGAAAGTTAGAACAAGCACATTTCTTCCTATTTGCCATTCTGTTTCCAGGTCCACTAACTACAGAGGCTACTGAGAAAAACAGAAACACAACTGTTTTCTCACTTCGAGTGAGATCATTCAGTCCTGTAGGCAAAGGAAACAAACAGCTGAGAGCACTGAAGTGGAGGTGTATGTTTTCTTTGGAGCTGCTGTTTCTAATGTTTATGCTGGGGAAGATGCTTATTTACTGCCTTTAGAACAGTTCTTGCACTCAGAGTGTTTTTTGTTGTGTTGCTCTTACAGTCCTCAAAGAACAGCAGGGAGTATCTACTTTTTTTCACACAAACCTTTTTGGGAAGCCTATTGAGATTCAGTCCTTCTTTAACAGCCCCTCTCCATCCCTTGAGTGTGGGAGGATGTGTACCACCATCTCCCTCTCCTGAAAGGCTGCAAATCTGATGAATTAAGAAAAGCTCTTTAGTTTTTTGGTTTGTTTTGTGGGGTTTTTTTGGGGTTTTTTGTTTTTTTTTTTTGTGGTTTGTTTGTGTTTGGGCTTTTTTTTTGGGGGGGGGTAACCATGTATCCTCCTTCTGGTGGAACAGTAGACAGTAGTGTAGTGGCTTCAGACAGTAGTTACATCCTCCCCTCCACCTCCCTCAAAGTTTCTTAGACTTGAAAGTTCATATGGCTACTCAAACGTACTTGCTGGTACTTTCTGCTCTAGTCTGAAGCTCTGTGGAGGCCACCAGGACACACCAGAAACACCATTGTAAATTAAATCAACAGAAGTATAGGGTCAAAAATATTGCCTGATGGGTAGTAGTGGTTATGGCAACTCCTAGGTAGGTCTGTGGAGATGGACTAGATCATCCTGAGAAGTCTCCTGTCATCTTGCTTACCTTAAGCAATACATTACTCTGTATCTAGGCTTCATTTCCTCAGAGACAATACCATCAGGACTGTTCCTAACTTGAGTATCAAAACTGAGGTATAAGGAGATGTTTTACCAGCTAGTGTTGGCAGCCTTGCTAGTAAGACTTTATAGTACTTTCAAAAAATGACTTAACTCAGTGTTTCCTCTTGTAGCATAAGAATATTTTTGTCTAGACACAGAAGTGGCAAAGGATATATTGTCCTAATACATGTATAAGAGAGCAAGCTCGGCCCCTAAACAAATACAGGCAGGTATCCCACTACCTGGTTGGCATTCAGGAGCCTGATTAACTTGTTAGACATTAGAGAAGATTCCTGAGGTGATTTCCCCCATGTGTTGCCTTCAGAAATGTAGCCTGCATGGGAGGCAAAGAGACTGCACAAATTAGTCCTGATCTCACTGTCTTTGTCTGCTGGATGTTAACTCAGGGAGAACATCTCCATTAACAAAATGAAAAGGAAGAAGATGTTTTCCTTGCCCTGTAGTCATAACTGAGGTGCCCTCTGAGCACACCAAATGCTCTGTCATCAATTCCCTGCCTGGTCCTCCAGCTTGTGTTTGAGCAGGT
The DNA here is from genome assembly GCA_035222235.1 of Margarornis squamiger. Lineage (NCBI taxonomy): Eukaryota > Metazoa > Chordata > Aves > Passeriformes > Furnariidae > Margarornis > Margarornis squamiger. The sequence goes on along the minus strand of JAWWTY010000088.1, from coordinate 69,987,487 downwards.
GAGGACCAGTTTGAGAGAATGGATTGACTAGGGACAAGGTGGTTGACTGAACTCTTACTCTTTGCAAAAAAATATTTGACTAATTGGTGCAGCAGGTCTCCCCATGTGGGGATTTTAGATGGTCCTGGATATATCCCAGCTCAAATAGCCCCTGCTGTGCCTAGACAGACACCATATGTATGCAGCTTTACACAAATAAGGCACTAGTAAACTATCAGTAGAACCTGTTCCTACAGACAGACACAGAAATTGTCACATAATGCAGTCCTTTTGCACAGTTTGGAGACACAGTGTACATGGTTTCATCAAATCAACAGCAGGGGATCTGGTGTGGCCATGTAGGACCATGGGCTGGCTGGGTATAAGGACTGAGAAGGCCAGCAATTTGTTGACCAAACTGCTCATCACAGTCATCGTTCCTATGACTATCAAAGTCACTCTAAAAAGCAGAAGGACTTTTTTCCTTTTTCCTTTAGAAAGTGGCGTGCCACTGAACTCCTTTGTCCAACATCGGATTAATTCATCCATGGTGCCTTTATCTTACAGATTGCAGGTACTATTTTCTGTGTAGTGATTTAGAAAGCAGGAGAGAAGTGTGAAGGTTTTCAGCCCTAAAGACTGAAATTATTTGCAAGGTACTTTAACATTATGCATGAATTTCCTGAAGCATCCTGTACTCTCAAGAGGTTCTGTTAGTCTGATGGGAAAGGCAAGTGCACACACAGGTGTGTGTGTATGTGTGTGGGGCAAATGGTTAGAGATGATAATAATAATATATATGGGTAAAAAGAGAGAAGGGGGATTATTTTTCTTAAAACAGAAGACTCTGCATTTGGTCAGAGCAGTGTTATTCACTGAAAAACTCTTTTTTTTTCTTCTTTTTTTTTTTTTTTTTCCTTCTCCTCTCCTTGGTCTGGAAACTTTCAAAAGTGTTTGGGAAATGCCATGAAGGAATTTGCATGCATGGAGTTCTCCAAAAAGTGAAACAAGTTGCTTCACACTCCCATGTGAAGAAAGCTTACTATATCTGCTCCAGGGGTGATGGAATATGTAACACATACATTCCTGTGGGAGATGAAATTCATTTTAATTAATGGACACCTCAAAATTCAGGTGCCAAAGACATTAATCAGCTGAACATCTTTCCATGGTGTTGGTTTTACCCACTAGCCAACGCTCCTTTAATGATTCCATTGAGTGTGTGCAACATTTAACAGCCAGGATACCAGAACTAAAGTTAGAAAACTGCTGCCAATAGAAGGTGGTGGATCCTGTCATTAAATCAAAGCATGGTGCCATTCCTATTACCCAAAGGATGCTAAAAGATGGGGGTTTTTTGACAAGGAAATATAAGTGAAATAAATAAACTGTCAGAACTGACTTATTTTCTTTCATGGTTTATGTTAATATATGAAAGAAAGATGGAATTAAATGGAAACATGTCTGAGACATGACACTCTTCCTGTATGTCAGTCACAGGTAGTGTGTGATGTAACATATTCACAAAAATACCATAGAATTTAAGATGAATGAGAAATAATTTGAGTATCATAACTCCTAAATTCAAATTACAAAATCTTTAATCTCCTGCCCACTGGGTTAAATAATGCATAATATTGAATGGATCCCTTCCTAGACACCATAAAATCCACACAATCCTCTACACTGAGCAAAGGCCTTTTAACTGTCTTGAGGTTAAAATATTTCTGATTGTACTTTTTATTTTATTTTATTTTATTTTATTTTATTTTATTTATTTATATATGTCTTCTGTATCTGAATGTTAAATTTGTTGATTTGTTGATTTTTTTTCTCTTTCAGGGAGTATAGGTCATGCACCTTCCACCACTCAGCTACTTACCAAGAATGCCGTGAGGACTGTATAGCTCTGACAGCACCATCTTCTGTCAGATCTGCAGCTGATGAATGGATCCAGCAGTTATTAAGTGGGACTGACAGGCACAGTGATCATTCAAGCCTCATTTCCTGAAGAAACCAGGCTAAAAATTGTTCAGTAATTATCCCTAATTGGCCAGGATGCATCTCCAGTATTCAATGAGGAACATTTAATCTGATATTTATGTTCTTTTTTTTTTTTTCTTCCCCTCCTTTTCAATAATAAAACCATCTTTTATCCCTACTTCACACCTTCCCAGTGGTCACTCTAAAGACCTGCCTCCCTAGAGCAGCCGTCTAGAGTGTTTCTCTATCCAGATTGCTTTATTTGCCCTTTTCTTATAAACAATAATACTTCATCTTCTGGCAATACCGTAACATTTTCCTCAGGTAGTCAAAATAACTGAGTAAGTAACTACGTCTTCTAGCAAGCCAAGTGAGAATGAATTTGATTCTCAAGGAATCTAGACATGGAATTGTCTTTATCAATCCTTAAGCAAGCTGAAACCATTCACCCAAAGGTTTTGAGTCTCATTATGTTTTACTAGACCACAGAAAAGAAGAAGTTTTTCAGATGTTAACAACTCAGACTTACTGGGATATAAAGCACCACACACATCTGTGCTCTTAGGAAATACTTTCTGAATAAGTCATGGAATCACGGAGGTATAGAATCACAGAATGTTTTGGGTTGAAAGAGACCTCAAAGACTATCCAATCCCAGCTCCCTGCCATGGGCAGGGACAACTTCCGCTAGACCTGGTTGCTCAGAGACTCATTCAGCCTGGCCTTGGACACTTCCAGGGATGGGACAGCCGCGACTTCTCTGGGCAATCTGTGCCAGGTCCTCACCACCCTCTTGGCCAAGAATTTCTTCATATTGTGTTATTTAACGCTGCTCTCTGGAAGTGTGAAGCTGTTTCTCCTTGTTCAGTCAGTTCATGCCCCTGTCCAAAATGCCCCTTTAGCTGTCTTGCAGCATCTTTAGGCACTGGGAGGGACTCTAAAGTCTCCCCAAAGCCTTCTCTTCTCCACACTGAACAATCCAGCATAACACTGAATCCAAATGAATGTGTCACCACCCTACAGAGTACAACTCAAGCAGATTCAGGTGCCCAGTTCCCACTGAGAGTCAATCCTGGTCTCCAGTGACTGCCAGTCATGGGTTGCAGGATCAGTTATAAACTTTCCGTGTATATTTATACATTCAAATATGCTTAGATTACCATTCATGGGGTGAAGTTCAGCAGCACAAGACAGCTAACATCAGCTGCATGTTTCTGTTCATCGCCACTGTTTCACAGAGTAGGGGGGGAAAAACCAACAACCAAAAGGGTTTCGTATTTGCAAAGTCTAAAATACATGACTTCATCAAGAACTCTGCTTAAAATTTGAAAGAGAACAGAACAAAATCTCCCAGTCCAGTCATTTCCATTACACTTGGAGACTGTCATATATCTACTGTTGGAGAGGAGAAAGAGAGAGGGATGGTTATTCCTATGAGTGGAAGGGAAGACATGACCCTTCAGTGGGAAGCACTGATTCATGTGTACATTTCACCTCTGTAAACTGGGTTTCAAAACTGCTCTTAGGGTTAAATCACGATCTTTGTTTGCATTTAGTCCATCATTTAACAGCTACTGACACCTAGAGATTTCATGCTACAAACAAAATGATGTGACATGGCTTGATTGTACTGTAAATGACCTCAATAGAACTATAAAAGTTCTGGTTCTGTGATATTCTGTTAAGTAAATTTAAAGAATTCCAAAGAGTTATTTCCTTGGGGAAATATGATGAGAAACAGAGGGATTAAAGATATTTACTGATAAAGGAAGAGAGATCAGAATAGTCTCTTCCAAAGGGACTGTTCCAGAGCAGCAGTACTTCACCACAGTCAAACTGAAATGGTCAAGGCTGCAAAGACCACATTGGAGAGATTTCTGATTTTAAAAAAAAAAAAAAAATTAAAAAAAATTATTAAAAAAATTTTGTATGTATATATATATACACACAGATATATGTATAGGTCTAGCAAAGGAGAGTACATGGCAGGGATTTAATGTGGTAAAACAGCAAGGAATTAGAGAGAAATTACTTTTTGTGTCCCTGTTTCAGTTGTTCAGTTGGTTACAAGGCTAATGTTTCCAGGAGAGGATTCCTGGCTATGACAAAATTGTACTTAATCATATTTTCTGGAAGTCAGCCTAGCTCAAAGAAAACAAAAGTGCTGAATACAGAAGATAAATACATATTTTAAGTGTAATTTTACCATTTCTATATTTCTTTATTTCTAGAAAGATAAGAGTCCAACAAGTAACCTATTATTTTCTTTGAGAGACTTGGCTTATGACATTTTCATGTAACTCAAAATTTTCAGCATCTGTCTCTAATTAAGAAGCATTTTTCTGCTTGGAACAGTGATTACAGTGTCTGAAAGTGCTGTTATGTAGATATGATTCATATCTCCCTCCTAAGAAGCTTGTCTTATGTCCTGAAATTTGAGATTTGTAAATCCTTTAGCTAAACATTTATATCTGCTACAATTGTGCAGGTGCTTAACTTTGCAATGTTTTGCTGAGGTTGATCTGTAAATGCATAACAGACGTCTAAGTGTTCTGCAAGCCTGGGAAATTTTCTGTCAAGAGTTTTCCAGTTTCAGGTACAGTATTGAATTCTGCCTCCAGTGCCATATGTTTTACAGTAGAAAAAAAAAATGCCCCATGCGAAAAATTAACTTCCTGCATTGACTGCCAACCACTTTCTTCAAATTATAAAATAAGCAAAGAAAGATGTTTGATTGAAAACAACAAAAAATTAAGGAAAACTGTTTGCTTAAATTTTAACTTTAGGTAAATATTCTGGTCTGTTTGTTTGGTTTTGGTCTTTTTTTTCTTTTTTTTTTTTTTTTTTTTTAAGTAAGTAAAAAGTACCTTTTCCTATATTTTATTTTAAAACACACACAC
>JAWWTY010000088.1:69939826-69968762 GCA_035222235.1 Margarornis squamiger | reverse complement strand
GGAGCTGGGGGGGCTCGGCCTGGAGACAAGGAGGCTCAGGGGGGACCTTCTGGCTCTGTAACTCCCTGGCAGGTGAGGGGAGCCAGGTGAGTCTTGGTCTCTTCTCCTAGATAACAAGTGGCAGGATGAGAGAGAGAAGATATGGCCTCAAGTTGCACCATGGGAGGATAAGATTGGATATTAATCAAATTTCTTCTTGGAAAGGGTTGTCCATCCCTGACACAGCTGCCCAGGGGCAGTGGTGGAGTCATCACTCCTGGACAGGATGAAAAATTGTGAAAACACAGCATTTGGGGCATTGGTTAATGGAGGGCTTGGCAGTACTGGGGGAACAGGTGGATTCAATAATCTTAAAGAGCTTTTCTAAACTCATTCTTTCTGTGATTCTATGATACTATATGACAAATGAACAGTGCAGTTAATTTTTAAGTGCTCAAGAGAACTTCTTCACAAACAACAGATAGAGAGCAGTAGCATGTATCTGTTCCAACAGATAGAGAACAATAGTATGTAAAATCCTATAGTTGTACCAGTACAAAAGGGGCAACACTCCTAATTATAAAAGTATTTAACTTTTTAGCCCCCATCATGCACCATAATGCAACTTGCACTTCAGAGAATCCAAGTTATGCTGGGCTGATATAAATAGATTTTTACATCAGTGCCATCCAGTTTATCTTCCAGCTGTCAGGCTCTAAGTGACATCTCCTGACATTGTTTGAGACTGCTCTTTACTGAGATGAGGGATGTCACAGCCCATCACATCCACCACCATGAAAGGATCACTGAGTGTTCACAGCCCAGCAGAAAGGGTACAGGGAGGCTCTGGAGGGAGCGACAGAGTGAGTGCTGGAAATCCCACTGACATCCAGGTGTTGGGAGAAACACCCTGTTTGAGGGTGACTCCTTCCAGCTTGCATTAACAAAGAATGGTGTGGTGGGTAGACATGGCATGACACAGGCACAGTCTGATCCCCTTTAATGACCTGAAATATCAGTCTTTACCTGTAAATATTGGTGGTCAATGGTCAATACATCCCTCTTCCAAGAAAAGCTGTATGCTGCATTCAGTGGGTTGACATAGCACAGAATAACTTTTCAACAGATAACAATAATAATAAAAAGCCCTAAAGTAGCATTGTATTCATCCTATATTCCCAAACATCCTATAGGTTATAAACAAAAATTACCAATTCAGCACCAAAACAGAAATCCTTTCAAATCAAACTTTCAAGGCAGAAGAAAGGGACATGAAGAATTAATGACAAGTTTAATCATGAAGGCAGCATTTCTTGAACAAAATAAATTAGGCACTTCATTTGGGGATTGGCAGGATCACCAGGTTAATACTTTTTCCTATAGAAAATGTGCTACAAGATTTTAAATTGTATCCAATAATTAAGATTCTTGTCTTAGGGCTGAAAAACATCATTCTGTCTTCTGGTAGGGTACTGTCCCTGATGTTTAATTTCTATTCTGCAAATCCACACACAAAGGTAAAGAAAATCAATAATAATAATAAAGTAATTCTTATATTTTGGTAAAGTTGATACTAACTGGGTAAAAAATACAAACAAATTACTACAGCAAGTTTTGTATTGCTGAGAACTTTTGTCCTGCACTGTTGGTCAAACTCCATGGTTATTTATTTGCTAAAAATTCCAATTTTCTCCTATCATGGAAACCTGATGAAACGTGTAATTGAAAACTCATAATGAATGAAATTTTAACCACCTCTGCTCTCTCTTAAAAAAAAAAACAAAAAAAAAAAAAAAAAAGATGGTGAAACAAAAAACTCTGCTCTGACAGCCTGATCTCAAATCTATCAAATACTTTCCTGAAGTATTGATGAATTCTGCATGAAGCTTTTATATGTGGTTATGACTACAGTCATCTAATAGGTTAGGTGTCTCAAATGGGATATCAAATAATCATCTTCTATAACCCATAGCTTTAGATAAACCTCCTGCCCTGCAGTGTGGGGCAGAAGGGGTTGCAGTTACCTGAGACAGGTAAGTAACCTGGGGGAAAGGACCAGATATCTCTATACTGATGGAGGAAGGAACTGAGATGTTTATTTTAAAGCTGATTAAATATTTTACTTCAGTATGACTAAATGCATTGGTGAGGTGAGTCATACTTCTGATCAATTAGTTTGTGAGGTGTACCACTGGAATGCCACGAAGTGTTCTGGTGACAATCACAAAAAATATGTGCACATAATTAAAAACAGTATAGAAAGGAGACTGAAAGAAGGGACACACTTTCTTGTTTTGTTGTGCTGCCATGGGTTATTATTTTGATTTTCTTCCTCTCCTGGATGCTGAAATAGCACAGCATTTATTTTGTCTTCGTCTTTCTTCCCTTGCATTTTTTAATGCTGCATGAACACGGAGTTTGACACTTGTATTGTTTTGCCTTGGGCTCTGTCTGTGAGAGGAAATGGAGGCAATAGCTCTACTTTCAGCAATGGGTAGGCTAAGAGCTCTTTTTATTCAGGAGGATCTGATGATGCAGAAAGTTGGGGGTTTATTAGGCCATGTTCATGGCATGAATTAGTAATAACAGAGAAATGGGGTTTTACACACTTCAGAACATGTTACTGCATAAGACCCAAAAGTGGGGAGAGGGAGAATGATACAGTTTTAAATACTGTGAAGAAATACAGTGAATTTTCAGCCTGTGTACAGACTATTGTTTTGGTTTGTATTTCTGTCATTTAGACAAAACAGTTCAGTTTTGTTTCATGAAAACATACAGGATATCTTGTCTATTAATTAAGTTTTATGCCAAATGTTGTAATACCCAGTGTTTGATAGCAGTTCCCTCAATACAATACTTTATGAACATTGGGTGGAATTTCCTCTTGAGATTCAGCGACTCTGCACCATTCAGCTGCAAAAAAGACCTGAAACGAGTAGAAACGGCCAAATAAAAAACCAGCAGACTCACATATGCCAACCTAAACTGCCATAAACCCACACTGCTGTTGAAAGAGCTAGTCACACCACCCATCATTTATTCCTACTCAGGCAGTACAATCCAGCCAACAAAAACCCAAATGTTGAACTGATTTAATTTTAATCATCTCCCTTAACCTGCTCAGTGTGTGGTTGCACAATGCTTGTGTTGGCATATGGAAGGAGGTGCCATAGGGACAGGGGAGAATGAGGATCACTCCTGAATTACTGTATTAGCTCATGATGGCTTAAAGCTGAACATGAAATTATGGCAGACTTTGAGAGATCCACCAATAGTGGGCACTACACTTCCACCTCTGTTTCAGGGGTTGTGTGTGGGGAAGCAGCTGTAAGGGAGCACTTCTCCCATCCTGTATATTGGCCAAGCTGCAATTTGCTGTCTGTTCAGAAGAGAAGTGGACTCTCCCAGTACTGAATCTTCAAGGCCAAGAAGGGCTGTTCTGCTGAAATAACTCTCTTAGTCAAACACAAATTAGTGGACTCCATGCAGCAGCAACTGAACACTCTTTTTTTATTGCCTGTGTTGTGCCAGAGGTCAGACTCAATGAGATAATCCTCTTTTATGGTGTTAAAAGTGTATAAAACCAGATAAAATTAATCCAGAGGACACTCTTGTGCCTGTTGATGTCTAGTAAGATATTTTCTCTATCTGGCTTTTGGTATTTGGGGTCATTTTAATTCACAGACTCTTATTTTTCTTCCATTATTGCATTTTCTGTCCTTGCAGCTCCCAGCCTTTACGGGACTGTATGCAGAAGAAATGAGTGAGTAATGTGAGCAGCATCTTTGCTTTCACTGCCAACCTGGACTCCAGCCACAGCCTCCTTAGTTTTAAGGGGTTTTAATTTTCTGTGGCCATGAGGAAAGTCAGAACATTTCCTGGGCAGAGTACAGTCTACAACACACAGGTCAGGGGCCATTGGTCTAATATGCAGGTTCTCTAGAAGAAAAGAAGCCCAGCTTTCCTTTCTTGGATTAATATAAAAAGAGGATTTTTCAACTCTATTGTGGTCCAACAAAAATTTCTGAAGTGTCAGGTCTGAGACAATGACAGAATCCCAGGACAAAAGTTGAGGGACATCACCATAGTACTTTTCAGGTTATTTCTATTTCCACAGGGTAAAATATTTGTTTAATCATAAAGCATATTTTTTAGAATATGAACTGAATGTGATATATTGTTGCATACTTGTATCTCATCACGGTAACATATGAAGAATGATGCTTCCTGACAGGTATTAGTTATTTTTCCTTTCAGCTCCCAGAAGACATGAACAAGAGCTATTTTTTTGTTTTTGTTTTTGTTTTATTTTGATGGGGAGTTTATTTGTTTTGGTTTTGGTTTTGGTTTGGTTTGGGGTTTTTTGTGTGTGTGTTTTTTGTTTATTTTTTTTTTGTTTTATTTTGTTGCTTTTTTTTGTTTAGTTGGGGTTTTGGTTTTGTTTGGTTTGATTTTTTTGATAGGGTTTTGTTGTCATTATTTTGTTTATGGGTTGTGTTTGTTTGTTTGTTTGTTTTTATGGAAACCAAGGAATAAATGTCTTGCCTCATAATACACTTTAAATCAGTCACAGAGTTGGGAACCAAACACACGTGAACTTCTCCCTGTCTGAATTTGTAATTAAAGCACCAACTGCCATGAAATTAAAATCTTAATAATACAAATATATGTGAAAAACATACGTGTCTGGGGATGGATGGATGAAGTAAAATCTATCCAGAAGTTTCTAAAACACCTTTTTTATTTTTAATTTTAGATGTTTCCATGAGAAATACATGACCATTACCCAAGTACAAAAAGAAACGTGGACAGTCAAAGAATACCAAGTCATGGAAATAAATGGGAGGGGAGTCTTGGCTCTCAATTACACAGGTCCTTTGTCACAGCTCAAGTGTGTTCTTTTGGCCTACAAATGAGATGGTTTTCTTACTAAGTCAGGCGCTGGCAGAGTTTTTATCTTCATCACTTTAATGGAGCATGTCCATTATTCAATGAGTTAATTTCAGAAAGAGGGCCAAGTTTGGAAGGATTAACCGCCAGCTAAAGAAACAAAGCTTTCATGATCCCCTGCCTATATTGCTTGGGGAGGGGTGGGGGGAGGAAATTGGTGCAGCTTTCTATGTGTGCGCTCATTTCCAAGTGCCTTCATGAGACATGATGTGACAAAGGCTGCCAAGTGTTTAGCACAGTAAATGGAACCACATTTTAAACAGAATAAAACCCTAATGAAACCAGCTTCCTTCAAAGCCACCCACCTTTAGCACAACACATTACACACTTTGTAATAGAAAAGTAAAAAGAAAGAATAAAAACCATTTCTTTGCATATATATATATGTGTGTGTGTGTGTGCGTGTGTGTGTGTGCATGAAACATAGGATCTTTAGTGGAAATAAAAAACCCCAGTAGATTTAAAATTATTGCTTTAAAGGCTGCAGTGGTAGAAGGTATGACCTCAAGGGAAGAAACCTCCATGGTGGACCTGAAGATCTTAGGGAAGAAGGAGGCAACACCTGAAGGTGAACTGTACCCCCAGAAGAAATGTGGAGGGTTGGATCGGTGATCACCTCCCAGAGAAACAAAGCCAACATTAAATGCTTATGAGGCTTTTTTCTGCAACAAGGGGGAAGCTTCTTCCTCTGGCCACTCTTTAGTGCTCCAGCACTGTCCTGAAAGGACAGGGATTATCAGGGAGAAAGAGCTATTATCTGTGTCTGTGAGGATGATTCACAGATGCTGTTTGGTTAGAGCCTGCACAAATATCTTATCTTCCACAAGAACCCAGTGTACAGATGGGATAAGAGATGTGGGCCAGGGAGAAGAAGCATGAGGGGAATGGAGCATACTCTGTGGTGGTGCCCACTGACAGGACACGGGCAATGTTAGAAACCATAGTACAGGAAGTTCCATTTGAATATGAAGAGGAACTTTACTGTGATGGTGACTACTCATTGGAACAGGCTTCCCAGGCAGTTTCCTTTTCTGGAGATATTAAAACCTCACTTAGACACAATCCTGTGTCACCTGCCCTAGGTGAGTCTGCTTTACAGAGAAAGTTGAACTGGATGATCTCCCGTCCAACATCAACCCTTCTGTGATTCTGTGATTCTGTGATCTGTGCTCTCAGAGAGGCCTTTCAGCACAGGTGCCCTGGCTAGTCATAGGGCCACAGTTCAGGGAAACAGCACTCCTGATGCTGATAGTTTTCCTCAAAAATGAGGGACAGGAAGTTCCCAAAGCTATGGAGGAGTAGACAAATTAAACAGTTTCAGTATGTGTTTACCTGCAGGTATAATTACCTAATCTCTACATTAAGATGTTAGAAATGCTGAAACTGAAGACTGGTAAATATATTATTATGAGGTATTTTTATGTTACTAATTCAGACAGCAAGGAAGACATCACAGTTCTCTGAAAGCACGTTTTCAGGTTAAATGTATATATTCATGTGTATTTAGAAGAAGATATGATTGACACAATTCTCTGGTCTTACCTTCAGCTAAAGGGGAAGGAAAGAACCTGCTAGAAGCAGCACATTTGTCTTTATCTTCTGCTCAGGAAAGGTTTCTCAGGGAAACATAAACACTCTTGTAAGTTAAAAAGACTCCAGTGCACCTCTAACATAGCACTAATGCCCAGGCTGGAGAGCCATAAATGGCTTCTCTCTTCCACTTGTCTGAAAAGAAATGCAGAAAAGTGTGATGCACCTATGCAAAGTTTGAAATCTGTGTGGCTTCCAAAGAGAAATATTTCCCCAGAAAATGCTAAGAAGTTGCACAGTGAAGAAAACAGCTTCATATATTCATAGTATAGAAATGGAAAAGTTTTTAAAGCTGCCTACCCTGCACCTCACTCCCAGTGGGCACAAGAAGGTAAAACAGGCCAGCAGAAGGGTGTACTCTGGCACTCTTCTGCAATAATTTTTCTCTAATTTTGACTTCAGCACTCAGTGAGCTGAAGAAAATCTTTCTGTATTTGAATCACAGAATCATAGAATGACCTGGATTAGAAGGGACGTTAGAGACGTTGCCTGACATGGGCAAGGACATCTGCACTAGACCAGATATTTTCCTGATATCATTGTGTCACTCGTGTTGTGTCATATGCAAAAGATATCAGTCAAATAAAACCTAAGCCTATCTGAGTCCTAACCAGAAGATATAAGGATGATACTATCTTCTTCTTTAAGATCTCTTTTTCTATTTGTGGTAACCTATTTTTGTGTGGCCTGAGGGGAAAAGTGAGTGGTTAACTCTCCACAGAAGCTTGGATATGTCAAAAGTTCCCAGACTGACGTGGAGCTTCAGTCACATTCCTTCTGGTTTAGTGACAATGACATTTTTTGCTGTTGTTGAAGTAACTTTAACTTTATTCTTTTCAGAAGAAACAATTTCCTGGAAAGGACTGGATTGAATATAAATCAGTGTCCTGAAGGAGTCTGCAAATTTTCCAGACATCTAGTCTGACACTTTTAGGCTCCCGGGTGTCATCTCTTAGGAAAAACTAGCAGTAAAGATGCCTGCAGTTTGTAAACAATGACAAGAAGAACATCCTGACAGGAGGCTGTAATGTGGTCTTTTTCTCTTAGTTATTTACTTGCTGAAGAGTGAGATTTTTTCCTTTGGCCCCTTCAGTGACAGAAGGATCCTGTTCTATCCACCACAGTAAAATTCAACACTTGCCATTTCCACAGAGATCGGTCTCCACAAAGTGAGCAAAGAGAAGCGCTTGGGGCTGTTGCCTTGGCACTCTCCCTTCAAGTGGGACCTACAGAGAAACAGCCCCATGCAGCATATTTTGGCACTTCCCTCACCATTTCGATGCAGCAGCAGAGTTACACATCCAGGTCTCCAAACCTCAAAGAAGATAGAACATTTTCCAAGCTGTGGTTAGTGTAAGAAATCCGTGAATGATATGGTCATAGCAAGGAAGTAAAGGAATCAGGACGGTGATGGTTTCATTTAAGGTATGAAGGAAATCAGGTGTAGAGGTTTTGTCAGTGCTGGAGATAGCTGTGTGTGTGGCCTTGCTGTTTGTCAGGGACATTCCAGCACTGGCTGTGCAATATAATTCTGCCTTCAGAAGACAGAAGAGGCCAACATCCAGCCTGTATTTTCAACTGGAAGAAGTATGAATATGAGGACACAACTTGATATATCATAAACCAAGGTCATTGCAGGGGTGTCAGACTAGATAGCCCTTAGGGTCCCTTCCAACCCAAACCATTTTGTAATTCCAGAATTCTGTGATTCTATGATTCTATGATTCAATTAAATGTGCTTCTTTTCAGAGTCTAACGAGCTTTTCTGAGTTTCTGCACAAGTTATTCCTTCAGCTTCCTGCCACTATCTTTGACTATCTTTAACCAGAGTTTTTGCTTACAAATATTTCAACATAAGGCTTTTCAGTTGTTATGAAATGAGTCAAATGTGACTAGATAGAGCCAGCTGTCATGCAAGCTTCTCCCCATACTTTTGCCAGGCTGTCACTATGTGCGGTACCTATATACCACCATACAGTATGTTGGCTGTTACAACTTTGTATAGTATAGCAAGGCTGAAGATACGAGCTGGCCCTGAATGTCTTCAATCTTGAGGCACATATATAGAGTTCCAAATATAGCAGATGTAAAGTAATTGTCACCTTAAGGAAGACATGTTGAGCTGATGAGTTGATGGCACTGCTAACTGCTCTGCTGTCTGGGGACATCTAGTTCTCCCCCTTCTTACTCAGTGTATTATCTGTCTGTCCAAATCCCTTCAAGAGACCCTCATGATACAGATTCACAGATAATATTTTAGTGTAAGCAGTTTGGCACTGTAAGTCTCATAGTGTTTTAACTTTCACAACCCCAGATTCACAAATTGTGTAGTTTTAACACCGTAAATCCAGTCACATTCACAATCGCAGATTCACAAGTAGTGAGATTTATTGATTGTTGTAACAGAGTAAGGTTCAGAAACTGCCGCTGATAAATGCACTGATATTAGATTATACAAGCAATAGCACTACTGTGGAATAAAGCTTACCGAATAGGTGTCCCTCTGGGAGAGGAGATGGGTGCATCCCATCGACCATCCAAAGTGGAGTCTCCTCTAAGTTCCCTTCCCTCTTCAGCTTTATTTATACTGTTTCATTTAAGGGTGGGGAAAAGACAAAGTTTCAGTTGATGTCTTTTCATGATGAGGTGGAGTTTGGGTGACCTGAGTCATACATGTAAACCATGCACAGATTTTACTTTGTGTGAAAAGTAAAATATGTTATTGTATTAATGAAACAACATTCAGCTTATGGTCACTGGTTAGTGCATTTGCTTGGCTTAGTTCCCATGAGCTGCATTGTTTAAACAAATCATGACTGCAACACCTCTGTGCCACTCCATCCTTTGTTTCATTTCTCTCTCAGGGAAGTACACCAAGTTTCCTGTGTTCCTGTTCCTCAAGTTGCAGACAGTTTGTTTCTGGTGAATTATTGCCAACACAGACTTCTCCTTGCTGAGCTTTCTCTTACAGTATTTTTCCACTGAGGGTGAGTTTTGTTGATGAAAACAAACATGCATGTTTTCTGTGGTTAAGAATTTACGTTGCTTTGTATCACTTTTTAGACTTTTTACAGACCTGTCATTCAAGGAACCTCACAGATAACCATGTGGGATGATCAGCAAAGAACAGCTTTATTTACTCCAAGCCAAGAATTTCTTTAATGGATCTTATTTTTAACAGTTTCTTATTCTCTGTTCTTTTCTAGTCTGTAAATTCAGGTTCTGTCTATGCTCAAAAACACCATGAGAGGTGTCCCACTTTTGAAAAAAAGACTGAGAGAAACAAAAATTTTTATTTTTGTGCTAAAGCTAATGGGTGAAATAACATAAGGAGTGGTGATGAAATACAGTGTTTTCCACTTTAGGAAAGGAGGAGATTTTGTAGTCATGGAATCAAATAATAGAACATCCTGAGTTGAAGGAACCCACTAGGATCACTGAGTCCAGCTCCTGGCCCTGCACAGGACAATGACAAGAAGCACATCATGTGCCTTTTCAGACAGTTTGCAATTATATTTAGACTTTACTCTACATGGCCAATTAATATTTTATACCTTTTCTAACCAAAGTAAAGCCAGTCCTTTCAAGAGGCAAACCTGAGATCTCCCTAAAGGCCTTTAGGAGAAGCTGGGACACTTGGCTGTTTGTGAGAATGTTTATGGTGACTTTAATATCAGACCAGAACTAAGTTCAAGTCAGAAGAGGTCTGCTCAACCACTGATCTCCAGCCTGTGCCATTCAAGTGTCCCAGGTTATTATGGAATGTGTTGCCACCACCTGATGGCTGTGAGCAGTCTCTGAACTAAAGCAAAAAGTGCTCAGCAGGCATTTCATAGGTTGAGATGAATCTTAAAGTTCATCTAGTCCCAGCCTCACTCCTGCTGGCAGGGACACCTCCCACTAGACCAGGCTGCACAAGTCTTATCTAACCTGGCTTTGAGCACTGCCAAAGTTGGGATATCCAGAGCCTCCCTGGGCAACCTGTTCCAGTGTCTCACCAGCCTCACTGTGTAGAATTTCTTACTAACAATTAACCTAAATTTCTCCTCTTTCAGTTTGCATCCATTACTCCTTGTCCTATCACTATGGTTCCTGTTGAAGAGTGCTTCTCTGGCATCCCTGTAGGGTCTGTTCAGATACTGAAAGGTTGTTATGAGGTCTCCATGCAACCTTCTTTTCTCCAGGGAGAAAAGAACAACTCCAGCTTTCTCAGTCTGTCTTGACAGGGGAAGTGCTCCAGTCTTCCTATCAACTTTGGGGCCTCCTCTGGACTTGGTCCAAGAGTTCCATGTCCTTCCTTTGCTGGGGGAACAAGAACTGTGTGCAGTACTCCAGGTGTGATCTCACAAGAGCAGAGGACAGGGGGAGAATCACCTCCTTTGACCTGCTGGTCACACTCCTTTGGATGCAGCCCAGAACACATTTGTCTTTCTGGGCTGTGAGTGCACAATGCCAGCTCATGGTGAGTTTTTCATCAACCATCACTCCCAAGCGTTTCTCCACAAGACTGCCCTCAAACCCTTCACCCAGCCTGGATTGCCCAAAACCAGATGTAGGATGTTGTACTTTGCTTTGTTGAACTTCATGAGGTTTTCATGGTCCCACCTCTCAGGCCTGTCAGGGTCACTTTGGATGGCATCCCTTCCCTCCAGTGTGGCTGGACTGCACCGCACAGCTCTGTGTCATCAGTGAACCTGCCAAGGCAGCCCTCGATCCAGCTGTCCATGTTGTCAAAAAACGGTGTAGAACAGGATCAGCCACAGTACCAGCTCCTGAGGGACACTCATCACTACTCTCCATGTGGACAATGAGCCATTGATGCTCTTTGAGTGTGGCCTTTCAGCTGATTCTTTATCCACTGAGTGGTCCATCTATCAAATCTGTGTATCTCCAATCTGGAGACAAGCATGTCATGCAAGACACTGTAAAATGCTTTGCATAAGTCCAGATAGACAATGTCAGTTGCTCTGCCCCATCCATAGAAGGTCATAAAAGGTCTACTCCTTCATAGAAGGTCACCAAACCTGTCAGCCATGACTTCCCCTTTGGAAAGTCATGTTGGCTGTACCGATCACCTTTTATTTTTCCACATGCCTTAGCATAGTTTCCAGAAGAATATGTTCCATGACCTTGTCTGACACAGAGGTGAGACTGACTGGCCTGTACCTCTTTCTCCTTTTTAAAAATGGAGTTTATATATCTCTTTTTCCACTCATCAGGATCTTCACCTGACTACCTTAACTTTTCAAAATGATGGATAGTGGCTGAGTAACTTTGTCTGCCCCCTCAGGACTAGTGGATGGATCTCATTGAGTCTCATGGACTTGTGCACATTCAAGTTCGTTAGACAGTCTCAAACCTGATTCATTTCTACAGTGGGCTCAGGGTCTTCAGTTTCCCAGTCCTGAATTTTTCTATCCTGACTTGGAATGACTGGAGAATTGCCACTGAAGGCTGAAGCATAGAAGTCATCGAGAACCTCAGACTTCTTTGTCTAGAGAGGGACCACATTATTTCTAGTCTTTATCTTTCCTCCAACATATCTTTAGAAGCCCTTTCTTTTATCTTTAGTATTCCTGGACAGACTCAAGTCTAACTGGGCCCTGGCTTCCCTAATCTTGTCTATAGCTTCCCATACCATTCCCCAGTATTATTTCCAGGCCAGCTGTCCTTGTTCCCTTTCTTGAAACCTTCTTTTTTTTTATTTTTGTTATTTTTTTTATTTTTTTATTTTTTTATTTTTTATTTTTTCACTCTGAGTTTGCTCAGCAGCTCATTATTCATGCATGGAGGTCTCTTGGCATTTTTACCCAATTTCCTCCTGGTTGGGATGCATCACTCCTGAGCTTGAAGGAGGTCATCCTTGAAAGTCAGCCCACAACCAAGCAATCCTGCCCCATGTAAGGGTTCAGGTCAGAGTTGAAGGCACTTTGGTTGGGGTCCAAACAAACCAGACAGGCTGGTGGGAGCAGCAAGGTTGTGCCTCTGATCAGTCGTCGTGTGTTCTTTGAGTAAATTCAGAAGCTGTAGGTCCAGAGCTGCCAATGGAGCATCTTTCATCAGCATAGGAAAAACCCTTTTTCTTCCCTCACTTGCTGCTTCCCCATGAACCTCTGAAGTCTGCTGAAACTTTTATAGCAGCTGTCTGCTTGATCCTGAAAACCAAAACTATGCTTCATGGGCTGTTCAGTTGGAGTGGGCCAAATTCCCTGCATTTCTAAACCAGAGGCAACACTTTGCGTTACATCTACACTAACCTGTAGGAACCTGCTCCAGAGGGAGACATGGTCCTTTAGCCTTGGGAGCTTTTAAAGAAGACACATTAATGAATATAAAATAAGACAATAGCAACACAAAAGTGCAGGTAGACTTACAGATTTCAAATCCTTCCTTACTACAAACAGAGCACAAAGAGAAAGATAAGTGGCAATTTATTGCAAGCGGGGAATAGTTGATAAATGTGTAGGGTTTGTGATCTAATGCAAGGAAATGTTTATTTTCTTTGCCTGGGGAAACTAAAGTAAAATAGATCAGCTAACTAACAGCTTAGCCATTTTTCTCTACACTCAGTTGCCCTTACCTGATTGCATTATGGCAAGATTGGCTCAGGTCAGAGAAAATGCTCATTCCCAGGTACGGCTTCTCTGCAGGAGGGCAGGCCAAAGATGCTGTTGTTGTTTTCTTTTCTTCCCCTTAAAGGTGTCTCCTTCTGGTGTACCAGCTTGGTGCTGCTCTGTTTGTGTATGTGGGATTTCATCTCCCTGCTCTGTGATCCATGTTGGATGTCTCTAATGAGGTTGTTTGGACTTGGATTTCAATTGGCACTAGTGACCCCCAAACACAAAGGTCTAAGAAAAAATATAGAATAGATGACTCTTTTTTTTCCCCTTCTCTTGTTTTGTTGTGTTTGTGTTGTTGTTGTTGGGTTTATTTGTTTTGTGTTTTTTTGTTGTTTTGGGGGGTTTTTTGTTTTTATTTGGTTGCTGTTTCTGAGGGAAGAGAAACTAGGGGGAAAAAAAAGTTATTTTCATGTGAAATTGAAGATCTGGCTTAACTGAAGTCTTCAAGAGTTTAGGGGATATTTTATTTTAGAAATCAGAGCTGGACTTTTCACTTAGTCATTGGAATACCATCATGGTGTTTCTGTCTAGTCCACATTTTATATTACTCTTTTTTCTTGTTCTTCCCTTTTTGATCCAAAGAAGTTTCTCTTTGGAGAGGAAGCTGGGGAAATTAACCATACCAGGCCCCTCTAATGAGCGGTGGGATGTTCCACCCTCCCAATCCCCCCCACATTAGCTTTTCTTTGGTTCCAGACCTGACTTACAGAAACTCTAAGTCAGTACTAACTAATGTCAGTCTGGTTAGTCCTTGAGCATAATATATTGGGGAGTGAATAGCATTCGCATCCTGGTCCGCAGATGACAATGAGCCTATACTGGAAGAGGATGTGATAATTAGCTTCTCTGCTGGCATCCTTAGAAGAAAAAGAAGTAGGGATTGATTGGGCTCTGTAGTCCAAATTGCCTACTTGCCTCTAAAAGAAAGATCAGAGTATTGTTTCAGAATGATGTAAGAGGGGCTGGTGCTGCTCCCATTCAGACAGTTTGGAGTGAGATGGATCTTGTGTGGTGTAAGTGAGCAATGGTCCATTGAAGAGAAATTCAATGAATGATCTTCTCTGATACAAAGGTTTGTTTCAGTTCATGAATTAGGCATGAGACTCACTCATTTGGTCACCATTTCATGCTGCTCTCTCAGCTGTCGCTCAACCAGACAGGTCATGGGGCAAGAATTCACTGTCTGCGACTTGCCCATGTTTCCAGACACATCTCCAGTGCAAGAATAGTACCTCTCCCAGGATCCTGCCTTGCCGAGTTAGTCCCTCCCCATTAGCACATGCATTGGGTGCAGATATATTTCAGAGAGCCCAGGATGAAATTACTGTGGTGCCAGTTTGGCACTTTTAATGAACAATTAAATCACCACAAAATTTAATATATAATGAACTAGTGATCAAAGGGTTTTGTTTCTTAGTAAAATTCTACTCTTCTTATGGCACCTAATAAAACTCCTGACTTTTACCCCCAAAATATTTGAAGGTGGTGTTTCTTTCCTGTCAGCTAGCAATCACAGCTAGAATGACAATATTACAGGGAAATAGTACAAACCACAGTGGAACATCCAAAAGCTTGGCTTGCTTTAGCCTGTTTTCTGCACAGCAGGCCCTGACTTTAATATCACATCTTAACAGAGAACAATTTCTCTGGGAAAAGCAATAATCATGCAATTTGCTCACTGTGCCTCTGTATACTTGCAGGCTCTCAATGGGAAAGGAGGCAAGTCATTTGGATTTCTATTTTAATTGGATGCAGCACTGAAAAAGACATTGCTGAAACCTTCAGATTTGTTCATCTCATTTTTGGTTGTGGACCAGCTTCCTTATACTAGGAGACACCTTACGATAATGATTAAATTTCTCAAATGTGTAATATAGGAAAAGACAGAAAATCAGATTTTTCCTTCAAGAATCCTTTGTGAAACCCAAATCCCAGAGGTGAAAATGGGAAGGCAGGAATGTCAACAAGGCAACTTACATGTCACACTGGTAACAGAAAATGTCTTATCTTGTGCCAAATAATCTCTCTGATAAGGTAGCTGGGAGGATTGCCTGTGTTGGCACTCCACAAGGTTGATACTGATTTGGATGGTGTAAATTAAACCTTCCAGCCTCTTTCTAAGACTACAAGTGTCTGGCACTGGTCTGAGTGCTCCAGTGATCACACAAGAGATCTCTCTCCATCTCAACCTTACTCCTGAAATGCCTGCCTTGTAACTCCCACTTCCATTCTGACAGCTCTCTACCATGCTGGTGATTATACACTTTCAAGATGATTTGAGCTCACTGAAGAAACAGAAATATTACATAAAATCACCTCTGGGAGCACACGGCTGATCAGCACTGCTGGGTATTGTCTGCAGTATTTGTGCTGGAAGTGGCATCTCATTCCTTCCACCACTGGGAACATCTGACTGTGGCTCCTGCAGCCACAGAGGACTGAAGACCCTCACAGCAGATATCACTCAAAGGCACAGCCCAGAGATGGAGGGGGAACACCTATTCAGGCAGAAAGATGGGAGAGGCCGAGATCATCAGCTGTGGTTAAAGGAATTACTGAAAAAAAAAAAAACCAAAACCCAACAACCCAAACCCCAAGCCCATGCTGTGTGCTAAAATACAGACTTCTGTCTTACCACTCACTCTCTTTTTAAAGTGTGAATTTAATGCTGCTGTAAAATGCCTGAGTGGTAGCGCTGGAGAGTCAAGGCTGATGTCCCTAGGACAGGGGAAGAAACTGAGCAAGCTTTCTTCTGCACAAAACTTGCAAATGTGTTTCATCTCTGGCAGTGCAGTTTGTTGGGGAGCAGTGGGGAGGAGAACCCCTTCCAAGCAAGGAGTCCAGGGGAATCCCACAGCCATTCTGGATCACAGAATCATGCAACCAAAGAATCATGCAATCACAGAATGATTTGTGTTGGAAGGACCTTAAAGATCACCTTGTTTCAACTCCCAGCCTTTAGGGGAACACCTTCCACTAGATCCAGTTGTTCTGAACCCTGTCCAAAATGGCCTTGGACACTTCCAGGGATGGGGCAGCCACAGCTTCTTTGGGGACCCTGTGCCAGGGCCTCATCACTGCCACAGTAAAGAATTTTTTCCCAATATCCCATCTAACCCTCCTCTGTCTGTGTGAAACAATTCTCCCTTGTCCAGGCACTCCAGGCCCTTGTCAAAAGTCCCTCTACTGTAGCCTGTTTATGTAGTAGAAGGTCACAATAAGATCACCCTGAAGCCTTTTATTCTCCAGGCTGAACAATCCCAATTCTCTCAGTCTTTTCTCATAGGAGAGGTGCTCCATTCCTCTCACCATCTTTGTGGATACACAGAGCCTGCAGTGTAGGTGAGTAGCTGAGCACAGGTAGTCAAGGGCATTGTTAGCTGTTTTGCTAAGTCAGGAATAACAAGGTGACCACATTTGACACCCCTGGTTTGGGTGAGAGGCTGAGAAACATTGGCTGAAGCAGATCCTGAGGGGAGTTTTACAAGGTCCCCTTCAGACCTGCACTATTTCACTGTACCCAGAGGGCTCATTTCACCCTGGTGTTACTTCCACTGGTGTGAAGACTGCTTGTATTTGGGGGTGAAACATGAAGCTGATGCATTTCTCTTTCCAACATAGCATATTTCTGGGTTATTAAGTCCAGTGGTTCCAAGAGCTGGGCTGGATGGCAGTTCCCATTGTCCTGGAGATGCAGCATTATCATTCTGCTACTGGCTTCGCTCCATCCTGCTCTGTGTCAGCGTCACTCACTGCCACTCTCCCGTGTCCCTCTGCATGTCGCAGGCTGTCTCTTTGAATCTTTCCTCGAGACTGCCAGGTTTTTCTCCAGGCAGCTGCTGTGAAACCCTGACTGCTCAGACCTAAGCAAAAGCCCCATGCTGAGCAGGGAAAAGCCACTTGCAGCTCGGCAGCCCTAGCCTTGGATGTGGAGCAGACGAGTGGCAGAGCAGACTGGGACTGGCACAGGGCACCAAATTGCTGTGCTCTATTTTCCTGACTTGTTTTTATTAATGGCTGTTTCTAAATAGACTTCCTGAGCCATGTTCACAATGCGTGAGCTGGTCTAAATTCCAGTGTGTTCACACCTTCAGCTGCTTACATGAATACTGCATTTCCATGCCTGAGCTGTCCCTCGGTCTGATTTTTGCCGTCTGGAAGATTGCAGCTATTTTGAATTTCCACCAAAACCACTGGGGAGCCGTATGAACCCAGAAACCAGCCATCAAATGGTGCCAGAGCATCACAATGTTGTGTTAAGAACACTACAACAAAATTAAAATAAAGTTTTATTTCTTATCTGAACCCATTTTTGTAAAATGAAGTAATTTTCCCCAGTTTGAATACATGCTGTGTTTTTGCATTGCATTTTGGGTTTTTTTGTTTGCTTGTTTGTTTGTTTGTTTTCTGCTTGAGATCAATTAATTTTTTCCTTAGATCTTCTACTTTCTGGAGCCACTTCTTTGATTTCCAGTTGCAATATTGGGGTGGAGCAATTTCAGAGCAGTGGACAGCCTTGACTAAGGATGGTCTGTGTCCTTTGGAAATGATGCACTGGGCTTTAACATCGCTGTATAACTAAGCCCTTCTGTTAACTAACTTATGGAGTTGGCTGAAAAATCAGTGATAGTGGGTTAAATCCACATCTAATAGAGGTGAATCATAGACTAATAGAATGGCTTGTGCTGGAAGACACCTTAATGATCATGTAGTTTCAATCCCTTGACAGAGCAGGGGCACCTTCCACTACCCAAGTTTGTTCAAAGAAGGAAGCTGGCTCTTACAACTGGGTGTTATGATACACGGTCCAAGTAACCTACAGTCCTGAAATTACTGGTGAGCTCAGTCATGGTTTTGTGATGTCTGGCCCTTTTGAACTTTATGGACTACAGTTCATGGAAATCTAATGTCTGAGGAGCATTCATGGCTATTCCATAGAACCTTGACTCATTGAATGCTTATGGTTATTCTGCTTGTCTCCAGCCTATAAGGTTGCTTTAAGGAAAAGTACAACTCTCCTTATAGCTTTCTTAATGGTACTTTCTGCTGGAAGCTTTTGTAGCAGTTGGCATGGAGACATCCCAGTGACTGAGAAAGAGAGATGTGTGTAGCAGGTTTGTAATGCAGGGGGAAATGCCTGCATAGAAATGCATGTGATTGTTTGTGGTCTGCCTACTATAACTCAGGATCCTTATTCTGAATAAAAGATTTCTTATGGAATTTATAAGGAAATATAAATGGGAGAAGAACACTAGACAATATTTGTTTATCTTTTAGTGTCCTATGATAATAAATTTTGGGGCCAAGCAGAGTAGCAGGGTTCATCTGCTTGTTGCTTACCACAGGATGTGGAGTTACTCAGTATTTCTTAAACTAAGCTCTAAATCCTACTGTCAAAACCCTGGCAAAATACCCCAAAGCAGAGGAAGATCTCCTCTATCCTGGAGAAGGTATTCCAGTGGTTAATCACTTATAGACGCCGTGAGTGGAGACTGACCTTTGTAAATAGTGAAAATGGTGTTAGAGTCAAATATTTAACTGCACTTTCCCATTCATTTATTACAGAGTCTTTGGAAGAGGAATTTCACTTTAATTCAGTCTTGCATAAATTTAATGCTTAGGGAAAATAAGAAGTTAATAGCACTGATTTCTTCCAGGTGGATGACAAAAGTGTATTTGCAACATTAACTATGTGGCTAATGTGCAGTGTTTTAGAAATATGCTTCATTTACTATTAAAATGGATATTTTAGTGTCAGAGGTGAGCACAAAGGTGTGTCTGAGCAGGACAGCACATAAAATGGTAGCTTTACACCATCATCTGCTGGGAGTGACTGCTGTTCCACACTACTCACCCAAGGTGAGAGCCAGACAAAATCATTATCATGAAGAGAAGGGCCAAGAACAGCTTTTTAAAACCACTGAGGGGATTGTTGCAGAAGATATCAAAGATATTAAAAAGAACAAACAAACAAAAAACAAACCACAAAACAAATAAAAAAAACCCAAACCCAAAAAACCCCCACAAAACCCAACCAACCAACCAAAACAAAAAAAAAAAAAACAACAAACAAACCACCAGCAAAAAAAGCACCACAGAACAAAAAATAAAATCATAATCAGGAAAAGTATCTGAAACAACCAACAGTCCGCTTTTAAGCAGGAAGGTGAAGAATTTGTGTATTATGATAGCACCTTGAACTATTCTTTCTGAAGTAAAATGCTGTTTAGGTTTTCTACCATCAGATATCTGGCTTTATTGTGCATGGAAGCAAATCCACATCACATCTCTGCCTAGATTACAAGTTTAAAAGGGGTCTGATAGCTATGCTAATGGCATCTCAAAACCAAAGGACATAATATTCAGACATGGCCACTCCTGTTTCCCCAGTCATAGTGAACAAATACCTAATCACAATGTTTGGTTAGTAAGTAACATGCTTATACTGAAATTTAATTTTTAAATCGGAACCCTTCAGGTATTCTTCATTACTTCCTCTCTACAAAATTCTGCTGGAAAAATCAGTTTATTCTGCAAACTACACAGATGCCATATTAAGAAATGCACAGTCTGAGAAAAACAGTTTACAAATCCATATGGTCTATTTGTGTATTGAGTGAACCACTAATTATCCTCCAGCATACCTTACCAGCAGATGCTGAAGGAAAAAATGCAAAAAAAGAAAGCATTTATCTTTCTGAGGTACTTTTTGAGCCAGACATAGAATTGACACCAGTTTGTTCAATAGCCATCAATGGACAAGGGAAAATGCATAAGTAATAAGATGATTTGTATGAAAATAGCTTCTTTTATACATCTATAATTAAAGTCTTTGGGCTACTGATAGTTAAGCAGAAAACACATGAAATTGATTCAACATAACATGAAATTGATTCAACATAACATCAAATTCTATGACTTTTAATTATTTTTGAATATCAGGCAGGGAACACCAAATAATATGACCAAGTCAGAGAAGCAGGGAGATGGATGAAAACACACAAGATATTCTGATAAATAAGACAAAAGATACATCTTGGAGATTGAAACACATAAACAAAATCTTCTGGAGAACATGTACAGGAAGAAGACTTGGTTAAGAATGTAGTATTTCTTAGAAGACAAGGTTTTCTCAGAACTCATTTAGATGATGGGTTAAACCCTAAAATTAATGCCAGCTTTGCTGTCCATTTCACCAGGAGGGCAGGAAAATGTTCCAATAAAAAGCAGTCAAGGCATCTTTGAAACAGCCATGTCAGTCTATAATTGTGTCAAAGCTGTTAATCCTAGAGCTCAGTGAACTGAGGCTTTTTATCTTCCTAAGGCTGACTGTCGGTGAGACCTTGCCTGTGTCTACACTGAGCCACCTGACACAGTGGGATATGACAGGTATAATATCTGATTGTGCCTCTGACATTAGCAGGACATTTCTTGAGGAAATTAAGGATGCAAAGTCCAAAAAAAATCTCTGTGATGTCAGTGAATTGAAAAGTTATTGATGATGTATTTGCATGCAGTTCTATAGGGGTATACTTGGTACTGAGGTATTTTAAATAAGTATCTGAATTATTAAAGAGTAGGTATGACTGTTGAAATTGAAAATTATCTGAAGCTGAAGAGAAATGGAGTATGCAACCCTCATTGAGGTTTGGAATTCAAGCTGCTCTTGTAAAAATTGATGAAACTGAAGAGAAAGGACACGTTTCAGAAAAAAGAGTAGGGGAAAACTGTGTGAAAAATAAATCATCCATAAAATTTCATGATGGACAATGACTGGTTCAGCCCTGCAGAAAAGATCTGTCTCAGCAAATAATGAGCTGAACAAAATCAGCATCATTATTGGTGTAAAAAAAAAATAAAAAAAAATATTACCTTACTGGAATGCATAAATAGAAGAAATAAGGATATCTCATAAGCATTGTTGAAACTTCAACAAAAGGACAACTTTGATCAGTTTGAGTCTCACAAATGAAGGAAGCTGGGAATTAAGAGGGGGCTGGAAGAAATTCAGGATAGAGTAACAGAAATGATCTGAGGTTTAGAGACTTGAACATCTGGGAAAAATTGAAACAACCAAAGGTATTTAATTTATAAAGAGACCAGGAGTAGACATCGTAACAATTTTCAAACACATAAAAATTACTCTGTTAGGGGGAAGAAGCAAAGTAAAAGCTGTTGTCCTTTTCTCCTGGGTGTGGGATGAGTAATAATGGGCTGAAATTGCAGCAGGATTTTTCAAAGCCTAATAACAGTGGGGGATTTATTATTGTATTATATTACCTGGGGATGTTGTGAAAGTCTTCAATAAGAAGTTAGGAAAACATCTGCATGAATGACATAATAGATTTAGTTCTGTTTAAGGCATGTGAATGGACTGTACAGAGTTTCTGTGATGCTCTTTTCTACTCTGTAATTATAATGGTGAAATGGGAAACCTAGCACTCAGTGAGAGAGAAACCTTTCAGAGGAAGTTGACAATTTCAGTGAGTTATTAGATCAAAGATGGATATCTGACAGCATAGAAGTTGAATATGATCCAGGACTTGATGCATATCATTTGTCATCCTACTAAATTTTGGGGATGTGATGTGGTTATGGAACAAAACTAACACATACATTAACAGCAGAGTCAAGAAACATGTCAGAAATATTGTTTAGACTTCAGCAAGGGAAGGATTTCTTAAAAAATGCATATTCAGACTCTACAGTTTATGAATGAGTTACTGAACTATAATAGTGCCGTGAACCTACTTGCCAAATTCTTAATTGAAGCAATAGTTGAAAAACTGGCAGGAGTGGCAATTAATCATATA
The DNA here is from genome assembly GCA_035222235.1 of Margarornis squamiger. Lineage (NCBI taxonomy): Eukaryota > Metazoa > Chordata > Aves > Passeriformes > Furnariidae > Margarornis > Margarornis squamiger. The sequence continues at coordinate 69,946,807 of JAWWTY010000088.1, read as the reverse complement.
GGGTTTTTTCCTTGCACTTCTAGTTTTTTCAAGGGAAATAAGAGTTCCATGAGGTCAAATCTCCTACAAAACTACTTTTGTTGGTGAAATGTAGCAAGACCATTTGTCAGCATTGAGAATGCTCATTTCGACTGAAACTAAATTACCCAGGGAGCTAAAGAATGATGAATTTACAGATGGTTGATGTCAAGGCAAGTTGCCAGATTCTTTTCCCTGGCCTTTTCTACAGGAACAAAACAATGTTGAATTGATATCTTGAGCACCTTTTCTCTCCTTTCCTCAATGTATCTAACAAATAACAGGCAAATAAAATAACATATGGTTAATATAACTAAATAATCAGGGCATGTGATTTACAATTCAGTATATGCACATTTTCCATTATAAATGTTGTTTTTTAATAGTCATTTTTAGAGATGATATGTTTTGTCTATGTATGATTAATTAAAAAATAATTATACTCATCTAGGAGAATGAGAAACAATAAATGGGCCATAAAATCTAAACAAACACAGAAGCTGTTGCCGTTTCTTTAAATCACAGCTAAGAATATTTACTGCAGTGGTAAAAGGCATACTGAACCAACCACCACAGATGGCTGATGGAAGCCAACAAGTATAACAGCAAATACCACTCAGTAAGAACTATAGGGCCATCCCAAATCCCACATCTCTAGTTTTGGTGGACCTTGCTTTAACATGACAAATGAAATAACTGTAATTATATTAAACAGACTTGTAAAGAAATGTTCTTTCTCTCACCAGCATGACTGTACAGAAAACAGTGATTGGACAATCACCACTTCTGCCTCCTGAGGATTGTGTCCTGGGCTCTGACTGCACTTAAAGTTTATTTCTCTATGTACTTACATATCAACAGAGAAGGGATCTGAAAGCCCATTTCATTCCAACCCCTGCCACAGGCAGGGACACCTTCCACTAGCCCAGGTTGCTCCAAGCCCTGTCCAACCTGGCCTTGGACACCTCCAGGGATGGGGCAGCCACAGCTTCTCTGCCCAACCTGTGGCAGGTCCTCATCACCTTCTGAGTAATGAACTTCTTTCTAACATGGTTAACAAGAAAATATGTTATCTGCCCAGCCTAAAGAATCTTCTTTCCCTGAAACTGATAGAAATTTTAAAATTGGGAAAGAGAATGCAATGGCTCCAGTTGCAACCCTCTCATGCAAGACCATTATAACAGTGACACAACTATTAATTCTCACCGAGAAGCTTGTCGTCATCTCCATTCACAAGAAATGTCTGAAATCTTTGGGATAGGTCTGGCAGGACTCAGTAGACAATAACGACACTCAAAAACTGCCAGAATGTGAATTCTGACATACAGTCTATCACAATGCACTCTCATAAGTCAATCTATTCCATGCACTGATATAGTTTTGGATAAAACAGGACTTCAAGTGCAATGTTTCAGTGAGATTTTTGGGAAGCTGAATTTTTTTTTTTTTTTTTTTTTTTATATACAGTCTCTGTTTTCTCTGTTGTATACTGGACATGTGTGAGAGCACCTGTGAGTGCCTGTGTCTTCCACTGGAGGGAACAGTTTCTACTGTTGTGGGTAAGAAGGCTTGTGTCCCAAAGATCATTTTAATCTTTAGATCCAGTTTCCACAATGTGGAAAAGTTACTTCTTCCAAGAACAGAATCTGATGCGACACCTCATGAAACTAAGAGCATGATTCCCACAAACCTTCATCCTTTCTCCTTTCTCAAATTAAAGGGGGGGAATAACAAGCAAAGCGCCCAAAACAAAACCAAAAAAACCGTCCATCCAACCATAAGAGTACCTCACAAGATGTGAGTGAAGACATCTATGCACAGTCAACAATTACAATGGCAAGTATATTTCATGAGCTCCGTTTTCAAAATATTTTTAATTTGACCAAGAACACAAAATGCTTATCTTCGAATGAAAAGTCAGATAAATCCTCCATGCAGAAGTACCAGTTTACTAGTACTGACTCTTCTCAGAGTTATGTCAGGGAAGATCTTTGACCAGGTTTGTTTCAAGCCTGTAAGGTGTCCAGAGAATCCCTTTTTTCAATCATTTTTCAATCTTTCCAGTGCAACCAGCAAACCATTTATAGGCAGAAAGTGGGTAGTGGATTAGATACACATCATAAAAATGACTATTTTCTACCATAATTTTACTTGGAGTGATAGGGTTTGAAGTAAGCTGATTTTCATGAGAAACATCAAGTTCTGAACAAAGGTAAGTTTTAGTCATGACAGCAATTATCCATGACTTTCAGAATTAGCCCTGTTCTCAATTTTCCATATTTGGGCCTCATCTTCCAGCTGGTCTCTTTCCAGTTTCTCCTATTGATGTTTCTGGCACTTGAAACTTATTACAGCTGCAAGCAAAACAATTATTCTTATTCCCCAGAACATCACAACCTATTTCCGTGTGCAATTCTTTGTTACAGTTCTTTTGCTTCAGACATCCAGTATTCTGAAAATGCCACTTATGCTTTCAAAATCAAAAGCAGGTGTCCCAGTTGAACCCACCTGACCAAACTCCTCTTCACCTCTAATTTTAACTAATAAAGCAGTGCCTTCACATCAGCACAATGCACTTTTTCTCCTAAAACTATAGCTGAGCCTCTCATCTTTCTGTTCCACTCCTCTGAAAGCTCAGAGTGCCAAGATGACCCAGCAAAGGCCCTATGAACAATACAGTTCAGATGACACTCCATAGCAAATGCATTTATATGCACTTTTGAGTGGGAGGTGCATAGCCTACACAATCATAGGATAGGCACAGGATGGCTCAGAAAGGCAAACAGTGCTGCTTATTTCTCCCTTCTCCAGTTTTAATGCCTTGCCCTCAAACCTCAGTCCTCTTATCTGCTTTTACAGCTTCTCACATTGCCCCTGTCAGTTCCACTGAATAAATGATGTCATCCTTGTCTGCTTGAATGTTTACTTCTTTCTGCACTGCCCTCGGCACACAATACTCTTCCCAAAACTAATCCATCCTGAAAGCCATTTTTCTTTTCCTTCCGCTCTACCCTCAAGGCCTGCTCTAAAATGGCAGCTGCAAATGGCAAAGCAGATGCTAAGAAAGTAAAAGCTTTTCTTTTTTTTTTTCTTTATTTTTCTAATTTAATTTTATTTTTTTTATTTTAAATGTCTGCCTCCTGAAGCCAGCTCTGCAACCTCAAAGGGAGCATCTGAACTCTTGGGAAACTCAAGGTAGGACTGACTGCAAAAAGCAGAGAAGGGGGATGACTTGTATTAGCCCACTGAGTAAGCATCTTCCAAACCTGCTAAGGGATGGTGCTAAGGGATGGTGACTGAAAAAAACACCACAGACTTTACGCCTTACTTATCTTAGCCAGAGCTTCAGGGACACATCGCCCACCACTCTCTGATCAAAGCCCGCAGGCCGCAGTGGAAAGAAGCCAAAAAACTGTTTTCCTATACAATGGAAGGAAGCTGTAAGAGCAGCTGTGGCTGGTGCCATGTGTTTGTGCACCAGCTCGCTGGATAGACTCTTCCGCCAGGAAAGAGGAGTGACAGACTCGGACTAGGGTTTCTTGACATGCCAGGAACATCCAAGCCTTTGCCATGCTTTGAGAGGAAGCAGTAGACAAAACTTCCTCTGACAGTCATCTGCTCTAGCAGACATGCAATGCAACCATTGTCCTCAAAAAAACCCCACTGAAACAAACCAAGGAGAGCAAGAGCTTACCTGTGAATGCTGATGAAGCATGAGCAGGCAGGGGGGGATGTACTGAAATCCAGGGTTGCAATCCTGGGAGCTTCTAAAGGAAAGCACTGGATGTTCAGGGTCAGGTGTTGGCTTGGAAGAGTTTACCTTCCCAGGGACTGAGGTACCAGGACTACTCTCAATTTTCTCTGGCTTTATACCATTTATTCTTTAAAAGAGTGGCAAAGGTAGCCGAGGTTTCTATAATCCCATTTACCAGGTCTTTGTGCTCTAAAGTGCAGCTACGTGGTATTTCTGAGTTTACTACTGCTCTTAATATTTACACAGAGATTTGTCAATTACCCTTATTATCACATTCAGCAGTACGTTCATGTCTGTCCTGTGCAGTGGTACTGAGAGTTTTCATCTATCAGGTGCTCTTATCACATCCCAAAAGTGAGGCCATGAATCAGCACAATGGAGGTTCTTAGTGTATTTATACATTATCTAGTATAATGAGACTGTAACTAAGTGTTTTGTGAAGGACTAATATAAATTATATGAATGATAGCACAAGAAATGAAGAAAGCTATGAATATGGAGCAAAAAACCACTTATATCCTGAGTGTTTCTTTATGAGCTCTGTTGTACTGTGTGATTCTGTGCAAGGTTCTCAGTGTGCACTTCATTTGAGACAGCACAACCTGAAAAAAAAAATAAAATTAAGAGGCATTTTCTCTTTATCTTCTTACTTACATGTACCAAAAAGCCACCAAGTGAGCCATTCAAATAAAGTATACTCCTTCCCCTTAATTGAATTTACCAGTTTCAATATAATTGCAGATTCAGCACCATTATTTAATTTCAGGATTTAATGAATGTTGTCAGATCTCCTTAAGGGATACACACGAGGCTGATGAACTGGCTCCTGGTTCACTAGTGCTGTGTAGTCTTAAATTTCATTTAACCAAAAGAAGGTTTAGATCCTCTTTCTTCCTTTAGCCTATATGACACATCTCTGAAAATCTTTGTGTGCTACACCTGAAGGAAAAGGTTCCCCTGCATATGCAGTCACCTTACACCTTTGGGGTCATTGCTAAGCTCTTATTCTTCCTTGCAGCTTCTGTTCATCATCACAGAAGCAGAAGACAACAAGACCTACAGGGATTCAATTAGTGCATTGTCTTCAGGTATATCTACCTGACTGGGGTATAACCCAGGTCTGTTGGTCTTTATGTGGCAATATAGCACAGTACCTATGCCCACACAGAGGCATTTCATGATTTATCAGTGCAATCATTCAAAGGCTCCCTCCTTCTCTCATATTATTGCTCCTCCACTGTGTTGATTCATGGTTTCAGTTTTGGGAGGTGATAAGGGCACCTAATACGTGAAAATTCACAGAACTGCAGCACAGGACAAACATGACTGTACTGCTGAATGTGATAATAATGGTAATTAACAAAGATTAACAAGAAAATGGTTTTTAGCTGTATCATGGGGCCATTCTCCATTTTAAAAAGGATACCTTATTATCACTTTATCTTTAAACATGAAAGAAATGTTTGTAAAAAACTTCTTGGTGTTCAGATGAAAATTGAGTCTTGACTCATTACTGTATATGTGGCCAACTAAGTGAGCTAGTGTCTCAGAAAACAACTACAAATTTAATTGTCTCTTTTACAAACATAAGCAACCCTCATTTTTCCTTCAAAAACCAAGAATGAAAATATTCTCAAAGTTCATAATTAATTCCCCTAAATAGCCTTATATTTCTTTCTATAAAAATGTTATTAAAAATGCCTAAGCTAAGATCCTAACCAGAGAAAATTGGATCAACCATAGCAAATAAATTATTTTTTTTAAAGAAAATGAAACGAAATTTGAAGGCTAGAATGCAGCAACAACCAATTGCTCTTTCTTGCAGCATATTGCACCAATACTAAAGAGAATTGGTATAAATATGAAATTGGAGCTGGTAAGAGGGATAAAAATGAAGGGAAGAAATATTGCTAAGATGGGATGTGTGGAATAAATACAAGCAAGAGGTAAGAAGTGAAAAAAGAATATCGGAGAATAGTGACACATTACAAATGTACTTTTGGTACTCTGCTTCTAAGTCCAATTCAGTCTTACAGGGAAACCATGAGAGAAGATGCAACTCTAAATCTGCTTCTAAGTTATACACATATGTGAGTCAAACCAAAATCTCCAAGGCAGTGTCAATCTAAATACCCCTTGGTGTGGAGATATTAGTTTAGATCACAACAATACAACCAGACTGCATGACTTTGTCCCTTAGGTGACATAATTAATTACATAATTACATCGTTTCTGATTTCAGAGCCCACTCTCTTGATGCATACATAGCCTGCAGTCATTTCACCAAGCTCTTTATGCAGATAACTAGCTCATGTTGGACATATCTGCTGTCCATTGCACTGGGATTTCTTGGAACTGATTGAAAATCAGAACCTTTTAATGAAGAGTTCAGAAATTTAGCAGAAAGAGCTTGCTACCCTAGTGAGCCTTTACTACAATGATAAAAGAGGTTAACAAATATCTATGAGAGCTTCAGGGAAAGTGCGGATTTATTCATCCCTCAGTCAGCCTACCTAAACACTAAGAAGTTTTGTAGCAGAGCAAGCAAAAGTTTGCTGTCTGGCTTTCATTTCTTCAAACACTCCTGGTTACTTAGCAAATTGAACAAAGTACAAAATAACTCAGAAATGGACACTTTTTTTTTTTTTTTAGAGGATTAATGTCAATGAATTAAAAAAGAATCTACTGGAATTATTATTAATAGAATTGTGGAATATCCTGAGTCGGAAGAAATCCAGAAGTATCATTGAGTCCAGCTCCTGGCCCTGAGCAGGCCCATTGCTGAGAGTCACGCTCTGTGCCCCAGAGCATTATTCAAATACTCCTTGAGCTCTGGCAGCCTTGGTGCTGTGCCCACTGCCCTGGGGAGCCTGGTCAGTGCCCACCAACCTCTGGGTGAGGAACAGTTTCCTAATATCCAATCTAAACCTCCCCTGATGCAGGTCCATGCCATTTCCTCATGTCCTATCACTGGTCACCCGAGACAGGAGATCAGTGGCTGCCCCTCCACTGCCCCTCATGAGGAAGCTGCAGACTGTGATGAGGTCTACCCTCAGTTTCCTCTTCTGCAGGCTGAGTTCTTGCTGTTGCCAAAGAGCATGTGCATTTTTCCTTCAATTATTTTCCAAATGGATTATCCAAATGGATGTCGTGGTTTGACCCTGGATAAACGCCTGGTGTCCAGCAAAACTCCTTCAGGGCCTTTTCGG
>JAWWTY010000088.1:69926100-69939726 GCA_035222235.1 Margarornis squamiger | reverse complement strand
GGGAAACTTCCAGAGCCTGCAACAGAAGCTAATCTTCCTCTTAGGAGAAAAAAAAAACTCCTAATCAGAGAAACCCATGACAATTTGAGAGTCTCAGGAACTCAGAATAAGTGAGGAAGACAAAAAAGCAGCTACAGATAAAGAGAATAAAAATTACTGACCAGAACTCCTCGTGTTATTTGAAGCCTTCCCCATGTTGCCTTAATCACAGATGCACAACCCAGTACTGTTAGCAATAGTGTGTTGGATGCTATTATCCTGACTTCATTTTGTGAAAGCATTGGACAGGTGTGTTTTCTGAGGCAGTATCTCAGCCCTTTCTGATACGCTTTTGCAAAGATTTTAAAAGGAGTGGTGATTGTCTCTTTCTCTCTCCATTAGTTGTCAATCCATACTAATCAGTACTGAAGGTACTTCCCTGACAGGGAATTTTGTTTAAATTTGAAAATCAACTTTAGCTATCATGCTGAAGTCCAATGCTGATGCTGATGAACTTGTTTTGATACTGCCACTCAATCACTGAAGTGCATTTGTTGTCTTTGTACTGACTTTCTCCAAGCTGTGTTCTGACTGAGCATCCACCCTGTCTCTGCTCACAAAGTGATCATTTTGCTTTTCTTGCATCATGCATTTTCCCATAATTATATACCCCTCTCTCATCAGTGACAGGTCATCTCTCAAGAAGGTGCCTGCCTTGGATATCCCTTGGAAGGATCTTGTAGGGATTTGCAAGCAAAATGAAGTTCACCATCATTTTCCCATAGAAACTGTTTTAAGACACTGGGTTTAGTGTCTCTGGCAGTCATGATCTATCTCATAGAAGATCTACAAGTGTCATTTTGGGTAAAGTATGCTGCAATTGCTCCAGAGGAAGCTTTCTGTGTTAGTTTTTTCTGTTGTTACCAAAGAAAAGGAACAGAAATCTCTTTTCCTTTGGTCTTGACTTTGTTTCTGAAATTTGGTCCAAAATTTTCCAGTAAAGTAATGTCATGGGAATAAGGATCATGATCCCATTCAGGAACCTGAAATTGTGTTCTCAGGTGATACATGGTGTCACTGATATACAGTGTCAACTCTCCTGGGATGCTTCTTCATCTTGACTGAATTTCTGTTGCTTCTGCCTCTCTTCTGCAGTTAGAATGAAATCTCACCCAGGAGCTCAACTCAGTGTCTCCTGTAACAGCAGTACCTTAGTGCTGAGTGCAGCTACTTCGTATTACTAAGTTTACCACTGCTCTTAATAAAAATTAAATAAATCTACTTTATTCAGAAGATCTGATTGGTTTTCATGTAATTTGGTGCCTCAGTTGGCCCTGAGGGAATATACTTTGTCTCATCTGAACTTGAGCCTGAGCAGTCCCAGCTGTTTCTCTAAGGCCTGAAAGACTTGAGTTGGAGATCACTCACAGAAGCAGAAAATAGGAATAAACACATGAACCATGACAAAACTATGGAAAATGTGAAGTGTCAGAGATGAGGTTACAATGAAAGAGTCTATTTGGTCCTATGTCTATAACTCTGTTCCAGTGCAGTTTGTTTTTATCCTCCTCTACCAAAGAATAACACATTTCAGTTTCACTGCATGAGAAACAATTCTTATATTCTTTACTTGACCTGGAGTCCCTTTTTCTGCTTTCACAACATTCAGAGATTAACGCTATGGTTGGTGGCTCGGTGCTGTGTGGTTGGCATCCATCTGGGTGGTGTTCTAGATTTTCCTCCTCCCCTCTCTCCACCCTTCTGATGTATTAAAGTCTGGGTGTTTATTCCAAATCATCAGACTGTGTCATTTAACAATGTTTGGCAAGTTTTATTTATTAAATATTTTCCAACAAAAGCCTGTAAGGCAACAGAAAGTAAAGCGTAAAATACATTTGACTTAATTGGCAGCAGCAGACTGCATGCGTCAGAAGGAATTAACCTCCAATAAAGCAGGATGTGCAGGAAACACAATGTACTACTTTGATATGGTCTTTCAAAGCTACCACTTCCTGGAACAGAGGCAGAAACACAGGTTGACTAAGCCTGGAAAAGGCCATTGCATTTATGTGCATGCAATAACTCTCAAAAAGATTCCACATATACAACTCTAGAAATCTAGCAAGAAGGAATTCAGGATTCTCTAGCCATGTCAGGGGCTTCATATTTTTTCCCCCTTCAGTGTTTGCATTCAAGGCAAATGGAGCACTGCATTTATGCTCTCCCTCCAGTGATTCAGCCACAGTGTCCTTGCCCAGTCTATGATCTGAATATGAAAACAGTCAGAGCAGACATCTATCATTTTTGGGACATCCTTATCAGTGAAGACATAAATAGATGACTGATCCAAAAATACACAGCTTGTATCTTCAGAAACCCATCCAATGTGAACAAATGTGCTTGAGAATTATTTATAGAAAGCCAATAAAAGAAATAATTAAAGAAATAATTTCAAGGGGTTTTTTGTTTGGTTGGTTTTTTGGTTTGCTTTCTTTTCCTTTTTTTTTTTTTTTTCAGGAAATGAAGGATTGACAGAAACATACGACTTCAGTAAAGAAGGACAAAGAAACCTTTGCCCTGGTTTAAAGATTCATTTTCACTTTGCTGTGAAAATGACATGGACTCATTTTTCATGGTTAAAAGAAATAAAGAAAGAAGCTGACTTGAAGAGAATGCCCTGTCATTAAAGTCCTGATAAGTATGTTCTCTCATAGAAGCTGCACCTTCCCCACAAGGAGTTCACAGCCTTTTGGTAAGGTTAACAAATAGTCCTTCAATGTATGCAAGGACTACTCACGGTAAACTGAGGCCTGGGGCTAGGAACACTTTCTGAGATTGTTTAAAACAGGAGTCTATTGATTCCTGTTTCCACTCAATAAAATAATTAAATTTCAGCTTGGCCGAGTGGGACTAGGTGTTGGAATTGGAAGCCAGGTAAATGTTCGTTCTTGTAACAGCAATTAATCATCTATTTAATTTTAAAGTGTTTAAATCATGTTGATGTCAGTGGGGCTAAACCAAAGCTTAAACACAAGTTCTTCTTTATATTATGCCCTGAATTTCCATAAGCATATGATAATGGGATTTTCTGAATTGAGATGACAGCAATTCAGACCCCAGGGAGGCTGTGCCTCTTTGCTCACCCCTTTTTTTTCATTAAGAAAAGCAAAATTGTTCTTGGCTGATGGAATCTGGGCCCTCAGGGTCACCATGGCCATTCTGGAGATAACATTCTGGTGAAACATCATTTGAAGGCAAAGCAAAAGAAAAAACCTTCTCAGGCTATCCTGAGCAGAAACCTATAGTCTGGCTTCCAGCTAAATCCTTCATCTTAACTTTATTCACACTTGTACAAAAATCACCAAGATACAAGTTTTGGAAAGTTTGACTCTGTTAGCCTGCTAAACTAAAACCATGCCTTCTTCTAGGGATATTCAAAAACTACAGATCCATGTGTGGGACTTCAGAATGAAGGAATCCAATAGCACTGTACAATTTAGATAATATTGAGAGTGTTTTTGTTGTCTTTTCTAATAAATTGGACAGCAGAGTCACAAAGACTCTTGGTCACAAAGCTCCTTCCATGCCCATGAGAAAGTAAGTTGCTAAGATACACAAGTGCAAATATTTGATCCTCAGATATTTAGGGTCCAACCCCCTTTCTATAGGCAGGGACACTTTCCACTAGACCAGAAGTATGGGATCAACAGCACCTAGACATTATTATATTATCTCTGAAGTAAATGCAACTAAGTCCATTTAATCAGAAAGGGCATCTCCTTAAATTCTCATCTTTGTAAGCAGACTTCTGTACAACTGCTATCTGTTGTCAGACCTTTGTTGTCATTTGCTGATCCCTGACCAGGAGTTTGGGAAACTGTAACTATCAATAATTCAAGCAAAGAAAGTTTTACTTCTTGCAGTAGCTAGCTATTTATCTGCAGTTTAGAGAGAGAGAATTAAGGGCTAATGGTCACTAACTATGCCCTGATGGTAGCTGTTTAATGAGGATAAATGAGGAGTGCTGTGTCAGCTTAGAAAGCAGCAATAAAGTCTCAGTAAGCAGGCAGGCTGCCTCTTCCATCTTCTGTCGCAAGATCCATTTTTATACTCTCTCCATGACCTAAATCTTCATATCCTCCAGCCTCCCCTTCAGTGAATGCCCTTTTGTGTTTCTGAACTCACTGCTTCCCCTTCAAGTGTGCTGTTTTTTTTTCTTCTGTCTTCTAGAAAACTAAGCAGTGCCCTCCTTTGCCATTAGCTTCATTACAGCTCTGCCACATCATCATTTGCTTCCTTATGAGATCACTTTTCATCCCTTCTCTAATTGTGTTCTTGCCATGCTCTGAAAATGGTCACCCTCAAAAGCTCTTCATGTGCTCTCTTCCTTGCCTTGCAAAGGCCTTTCCAGTTTGCCCTTTTTAACTACTTTTCTGCTAGATATACTTGTTCTTTGAGAATATAAGCAGAATGTCGGGAAAGGCAAGTAGAAGACATCAAGCGCCATTAGAGTCCACAAATAGTATTGTGGCATGCTAAATCAGGGAGATGCGGTGGGAATTTTGTTCCTTTTGAGATAAAAATTCTATCAATTTGATTGGAGCATTATTTATCAACAATATTTGTGGGACTGCCAGATATGAGCACACATGTGAATGGAATGGAGACAGGCAAGAAATTTTTCATGCCTTTCAAAAGTTGTTCAGGTACAATCAAACAATTCAACTTGGGATTTGCTCCCTTCTTCTGGTGCAAGTAACCTGGAAAAGTACAGAGAGAGTAAGATCCCAGCTCTGTTCTTTCCCTCACTGTCTGGAGAAGGCCTAGAAGGGGATAAATCCTGTGAGGCAAAGAGTTGCCATACAACCTACATTTCAGCATTGTAGAAGAAACACTGGGCTTCATATATGCTTGACTGAGAAACTCCAAGAATTTTGGGATATGGAAATTTATTTCAGATTATTTTTGTAGCACAACAGCTTCACAGGAAGTAGATATTAACACTTAAATAACTACCTAGTACATAGAACACTATGTTTCATCTTTTACCCAAGAACTCTCCTGTTCGTTTACCCTCTTCCTTCCACCACACCTCCAATGAAACCGTGGTGACTTGGCTAGTGGTGCTGCTGAACCAGTTTTCCAAACACTTGAATCTTTAACAAGATCTGTTTTCTCAATATGGCACTTCTTACAGGCAACAAACAACAGTAGTTTTTATTGCATCCTATTAACCATCGGCTCTCCAAAGCCACTTTGGGATAATAGTTTCCATGAAGAAAATGAAAACAGATCTTTTGCTGCTGCAAATTGCTTTAACACATTTGAAACTGATAGTGCTGATCTGCATAAGAATGTGAACCAGTGTGTCTTGCTCTGTGTTACAAAGAAAGTTGGTTGTCATACTGAAATGACTTATGATTGCACTAGCATTCTGTCAAAGTCCTCTTACAACTCCCGTGGTGCTTTCACACTAGTTCTTCCTGCAGCTCCTATTAAAAAGAATGCATAGATTGTTTGATACGCCACACTTTTTTGTAATTTGCTTGCTATTAGCTCTGAAACCCTGTGTTAATGCACCAGTGATGTGGTTCATGAAATGTTCCGAAAAGGCCAAACATATATTTTTTTAGGTTGACATCTCTGCTTCCCTTTGCTTTCTAGAGCTTGCCAGATGGTGTGTGCTGAAGGCCTTTGAGTAGGGCCTGTCACTGATCCCCTCAAAGTCACTGGAACATTTTTCTACTTAGTCAGTAACAGTAGCATTGTTCTAAAATTATGTGTATGCTTTGTGTTACAGAACACCAAGTAATCCTGTCATGAGCTCACACAACTTGCATACAAGCTGCAGACATCTCCAGCAACTAAAACTTCCTTGACACAAAATAAAGTCAATATGTGAGAGAGCTCTGGAGTCTGGTGGGAAATGGTACCATGAGAACAAGTGGTGCTAAGGATGAGGCTTTCCTCTGCCCGCTGCAGATGAGTTAAGATCCCCTTGGTCAGCCTACTTACCCCAGGGAACAGAAACATCCTCCACTATCAAAAGTGAATTAAGGTCATACTTTGCCCCAAGGGAGAGCACTCATCTCCTTATCCACACCTTGAGGGTGGAGTGTGAAATTCTCTCATAAAATCAAACTCCAATTATATGGAGGATGGCCAAAGAAGGTTTGAACAGAGCTTCACAACTTTTGTGAACTAAGGATGCTCAGAAGAAAAAGGAGGATAATGAGAAAACTTTATTTCTCCAGCACACTTGAGGTTTTCATTATTTGCTATTATTTCAGGGCAGAGATTAATAGTGAAGGTACTCCAAGTTAATTTAGAAAACACTGAACCTGTGCAAACTGAGATGAAAGAACAGTATTTCGGGGGCCACTGGAGGCCATCAGAGAAGGCAGCCTACCAGAGCTTGTGAATTTCCTAAACGTTGTTTCTAAGACTTTCTAAGGTTTTCCTTAGAGGTGGTTCAATCCACAGGAGCAAAGAGTACTGGAGTAGTTAGCGGATGAAACAGTCACAGAGGGATCGTACAAAGAATCTGATTTGACCCTGAGAAAGCAGACTGGGGTGGGATGATGACCAAAGGTCCTCCCTGCCCAGAAGGAGACTGGTGGGGAGTATGGTCTTCTGCCACTACGTGGTGTCAGCAGTCTGGTGAAGAAAGGAGTCCAGAGGCAAGAAAGCATGGACAGAGATGGAGTCCCCAGTGCCCTGTCCCCTCACGTGACAGAAACCCAACACCCCCAACTTCCCTCCCCAGTGCTACATCATGGCTACGAGGTGGCACCACTGAAGTACAGCGGAGCAGTGGTGATGGGAGCTAAATCTCAGAAAAGAGCTGGCAGGAGGAGAGAACAGTCCTGAGATGCTGGAGCAGCAATCATGAAACTTGACAGTTCACAGACGCTTCCAAGGGAGCCTTACTGCAGGCCTTTTAATAAAATGTGGTTAGAGTTGGAGACCAGTAGCTTATATATCACAGATCCCGATAAAAAACAGTGAGAGAAGATGTCATCACTTTTACAAACTGTTGTCAAAAGCTGGGGCTATGCATATATTAAATAGAGAGAGAGGAGAGAACAGAAAAAAAAAAAAAGCCCCATCACATTTGAGATCTTTGGAGCAGCTCTATCAAAGTAACATGAAGCAACAGCTGTCAAAACAGCAATCAAGGAGTCGTCTTTGCAGTTGGATGAGCTGGTTCCACCAAGACCAGCCTTTCCCAGGAAGCTTCAGAAGGGAAGAATATGAGAGGATATTAAGTTATCTACCCTGCCTGTGCATCACTGACTTCTCGAGGAGATGAGATTTAATTTCCATGCGCAGGCTGCTGAGCTATTGGGGAAGGTGGCGGACTATCTTGGAGGAGGAAAAAGATGAAATCTGGCATTGCTGCAGAGGAACTTGTGGATGTTGAGGCTGCCTGTACAATGTTAGCTGACTGCTCCCAGCAGCAACTTGGAAAAGAAACTTAAAACCGTGCTACAACCAGGGCCCAGTCCCACAGTCACAGCGTGAGGATTCACAGAACGGAAAATACCCCTTGGCCTACAGCCCCCATCTCCAGTGCTCAGTGAGGACAGGGTTGGCTCCTGTCACCCTCTTGTCCATAACTCAGCCCCTGGGACTACCTTCCCCGCAGCGATCTGGAGAGGGATGCTCCATCTGCTTCTGGAGTGGAAATCCCACCTGGGTGGCAAGTTCTGCCCTACTGGTGCCAGGGGACACAATTTGGACCGGAGCTGTTTCTGTTCATTTAGTGACAGGCACAGCGCTAAAGTGTGAAACCCCCTTTTGACCGTGGGGCTCATGGAACAGTCCATTTTTAACTTTTAAGAATATTCTGGGAAAAATAGAATAAAAAAAAAAGAAAAAAGAAAAAAGACGAGAACTGAAGCATGTTTTTCTCCATTACCATAAAGAGGGCTTGTGAATGCATGGTATTAGTATCCCAAAAGCTATTAAACTCCTTAGTGATGGGAAACAGATGGAAAATAAGACAAAAGAATTCACAACTCATGTTAGACTGAATTGAATTCCTTTAATTTCACACAATGAATAACATATGAATAGGATTAACTTTTTTTTTTCTTTTTTTTTTTTAGTTAAGTGCTCTATACTGTGCTAACCTGATTTGGTAGCGAAAAGACTGAGCTTTGTTTTAGAAAAAAATGTTTAAAAACCAACATCTAAGATCATGAAGGAGCATGACATTAAAGCATGCCAGATGTATCTAAGCCTCAAAGAACATCAAGTCCATATCCATTTTTAAATGTACAAAAATGCTTCATGAATAAAAACTGTTACAAAAAGAACATTTCAAACAATGTACAAGTTTTTTTCTTGCCTCTATATTCAATAAAATACAAATACATTTTTTTGCTCTAAAATATGTTTACATACAATCAAAGTAGAACATGCAAATTACACTTTAAAAAAGGCTTTTAAAAACCACTTATGAATACAAACTAAAAATTAGCCAGCACGACTTATAGAACAATCTTGTGCCCCATTTGTTTGATTTTTTTAATTTTTTTGAAATACAGTATATACATATTTAACACTTCATGTGCATTTATTATTTAAGAAATAGCTTAAAAAAATAAAGAAAAAGAAAAGTAAAACAAACCAACATGGGATTGAACTTCTTCCCCATGTTGTCCAATTGGCAGCTCTTTTCATGGTTTTATATTTTTTTTCTTTTTCTTTTTTTTTTTCTATGTAGTGTTTTGTAAAACCTAGGCAGGCATCTTAAGGAGATCTCCAATATGTGTCTTTTGTTGAAATGTGCTTCTAATTATCTCAGATCTGCTGCACCCCAGTTTTTGGATAATATGGAAGGAAGAGGCATTACAAGGGCAAGATGTTTGTTTTCTCAAATCAGAAAACTATCTTGGTTTTGGTTTTGTTTTGCTTTGTTGGATTTTTTTTTTTCCTTTTTCCTGTCTTTTTTTTTTTTAAGTTGTTGTTTTTACTCTTCAGGATGCTCCTTAAATGGGCTTAAGTGCAGTCCTGATACAGGGCCTGTGAAAATAAGAGTGGGGGAAATCCTTGTGTACAGAACAGTGATTTCTGTTTATTTGGTGTATGTATTACTGTAGTGCTCAGAAGCTCTAGTGATGCACCAGTACCTCATTGCACCAGATGCTACCCAAAAAATCACAGGCAGAATATTCTACATGAATGGTCCAATGCACTGTTGACAAATGGAGAGTCATGGGCCATGCTGTAGGATACCTGAGTAGCTGATGACTATTTTCCATATTTTTTTTTTCTAATTGATTTTTTAATGCTTTTTCTTTTTCTTTTTTTTTTTCTTGACAGTTACCCAAAAACATGCAAGGTGCTTCACAGAAAATTTGATATTGAAGGGCTCAAGAAACTGGCAGCATGAAGGTCTTGGAGACACAAGTGGTCTTTTTATTTTCCTCTCTCTGCACACGTTTATCCCCATTACTGGTTTTATAGTTGGTTGAGGAATACAAGACCGACAGAGAAGATGCAAACCCGTGGCCTTATTTCATATGGCTCACAGCCACGTGATTTTGTTTTGCGTTTTTATTGAAGCATACTCAGATGTGTGCTAATCTGTGACATAGCAGAGGTGTTTGAAAGGTCTTTTTGGTCTTAGTAAGCAAAAGGGTTTTCACCCCAGTTTTATACAGTTCTTGGAAATGTGTGGAGAGAATTTAGAGAGTTCCTCAGTAAATCTTCCTAGTAGTAGGGGTAAAAAAAATTCAAAAAGCTCATTACTCGAATATTGTTGGGTAATAAACTGCAGGATTGGGATTTTAGCCTTAAGCCCTAAAACTAAATCCTTTATGATCTGCATGTAGTACATCGCCTTATAATATTATTCTGTCAGCAACTTGCTTATCATCTTTATAGACTATGCAACATGCAGAAAACAAATTCGGAGTGCCATCTAACAGTATTTTCAGTCTGCTTTGTATGACATTAACAAGCTAATTTTCCTGTCAGCCCAAGACTGGCTGCACAAAGGCGTTGTGTGGACAGGCAGCCAAGGCTGTACTGCAGCACCACACTCTACCAGCACCTTCTTACAGTGAAAAACAAACCGTGAGTACCTGGATAGAACCCATCCCATGCTGACAGCTTGCAGTTACCAAGACTTGAACACTACCCCTAGTTTCTCTAGGGCAAAAAGGACCTCTTCATGTTTTTACTCAATGAAGAGTGTGTGAGGTTGTACCCTCTGAGTGGATGCTCTCCTTAAACACTGTGCCTCTAGCAGCATTTTGGTTAGCACTTTTTGGAAAGGTAAGAGCATTTTTTTCCCCAAAGCTCAGGAGCACGGGAGGCAGCAGCCACTCAATTATCCTTCCCTGAGGGAGATATATCCCAGTGCATCCAGAAGGGTCCAGCCCAAATCCAGCCCTTATTGGCACTCTGACCCCTCTTGAAGCAACGATGGGCGTTCAGTGGCAGAATTTGCTCCCTTCACTCCTTTTCTCCACTCACCACACATTGAAATGTCCTTCAATACTCACAAAGACATTACTGGAGATAAGACTAAGGTTAAGTTCTTGTCTGGCTTACTTTTGGCTTCCTGGAATACCAAAATTACTTTTTTTTTTCCTGTCATTTTAAGTGACACTGTCACCTACTTTCAGGCTCAAATAACTGGAAAAAAAAAAGATTTATAAATTAACTAAACCTCGATCCAATGTTTTTTTAAGGAAGAAGTGAGGAGCTCAATGAGGTTTAAGCATTTTTTTCCTGCAGGCCTACAACTTCAGTCAGTAACACTGCTAATTCAAGAGAGCTGAAAAGTAAAATTGTTTGTAACAGAACGAGCAACCATTCAATTTATTTCTAAGCTGCATTCATTGGAAAAAAAAAAAAAAGCACAAATGCGTATGATGCACAATGCAAAACAAAAGTTGGAAACAAAATTCTGTGATCCTTATCAGTTTTAAGGAGTTAGGATCTCAAGATTTGTTCCAGTCTTAAAAAAAAAAAAAAAGAAATACATCCCCTGTTCCAGCTCCCCGACGCATTCCTATCCCCAAATGTATTCAGTTTTAATAAGCTAAGGTGCTATCACAGAAGAAAAATCAGTCTCTAAAAAATAACGAGTTGTATGTTTACAGTGTTCCTCTAACACCATAGTCTTGATATGATTTTTGTAAATAAATAACAGAATAGAAACACAATATTTTTTGTGGGGACTTTTTTTGTTGGGTTTGGTTTTTTTCTTGTTTTTATTTTTTTTTATTTTTTTTTAAATTTTTTGTGTGGGTTTTTTTGTTGTGGTTTTTTGAGCATTTTTTAAGTTTTTTTTCTCTTTTTTTTTTTTTTCCTTCTTTTTAGTGTCGTGCTATATGAAGTTCCTTGGCAATAAACCAATTCAAGATTTCTCAAGAAAGGGAATAGCAAGTTGGCTTGTGAACCATTAAACAGTTCCAATCCCCATTCCCTTGCTGTAATTTTCCCTCTCTGTTCCCATTTTAATATCCATCTTGACATGCCAGGTGTTGAGTGTACTGCAGGACGTTAAAAAGAAATGATATCAAGTTGAAAGTACCTATTTCAAATTTCAACAATTAACTTTTTTTTTTTTAAAAGCATTGACACTGCAATGGAACAGCTTCCTGTTCAGTCTTTGTTTTAGCTAAACATTTTAATTGGGCTGTGGAAATGGAGCTTGGGTATTTTACCCAAGTTAAATCAATGGCTAACGGACAACTCGAATGAGAAATGTACAATTTGAACTGACCATTTAAAGAGACGATTTGTCACACACAGTTTGCATCCATGCAGACTGAGAGGTTTATAATTACATTATGTACAAAAAAAAAAAAATTATTTTTTAGTTTATTAAGGCAACCACAACTTGGAGAACATGTCCAAAGTGGCATTAATACAATTGCAGTGGTGATACCCTTTGAACATTTTTATTTCTATTTTTAGATAAGAACACTTATTCCTTTTAATTTTTAAGAAATAATTGCCAAGAAAGGACCTATTATCGATAGGGTCTGTTCCATATTTTTTTAAAACAATCTACTTTATCTATTTTCTTTAAAAGATAATATCAAGGCATTGCTAAACAATGCAAATTAATTGGATCCTGGGTTTCCCGTCAATTTCACTGGGAACTGCAGATGGTAAAAACGGGTAGGTTTGGGCCCTGTCTTCTTATTCTATTTTTTCAGTTCTATTTCTTTTTCTTTTATGCTTTTTATATACTTTTTTTTTTTTTGGTGATTTTGTTCATGTTTACTATAACTCTATTCCCCAGAAGTGTCTTGCTGTTCTCTACTCATATGTACCGAGCATCAAAACAACTTGGCTGATGGATGACCCCTTTTTCACATGCCATTGCCAAGTTGCTTCATATAAACATGCTATCGTAACTGAATATCCACGTATACCTTATTTTAAATGCTGTGATAATCCGTCGGTCCTTGGGATAGCACTCGGAATGAGTGTGCATGCGTGTAAGGCTCTAATTTTCTATTGCCTATATTGCAGCTAGTTGTAACTAGGCAAGTAAATGAGAAAGAAAGATATAGTTCTAGCAGGAGTCAGGCACTTTGGGTTATGCTGTCCCAAAGCCTGGTAGGTATGTAAAACTGGGAAAAAAAAATAAATTCAAACAGATTATAACCCATATCACAGTTGAGAAAATTACACTATTTTTTGTAAGTTTTTTCTTTTTTTTTTTCTTTTTCTTTTTTTTTTTTTTTTTTTTTAAACAATAATTTATGCTATGGTAAAGTTACTCTTAGTTTCACCTGGCCTGCTAAACAGAATCAGAGTCAAGCATGCAGCCCCTAGTGACAATGTTCAGCTCTGCGAGGATGATCTCCCACCTCCGGGTACGGTATGAGAACAGCAATGCTGAGATTCAGTTTAGTTTTGGAAACTCTGCAGAGTGGATGCTTTTACCAGCTTTCACACACATCCCCCTCCCCTTTATCCCCCACTTTTCCCGCACCCTTTCCCCCTTTTTCCCTTTGGGGGTGGGCTTGGAATAAAGCGATGAAGAGGAAGATGCGCGCCCCGGCTGGCAGAGCTCTCTGCAATGAGTTCTGGCTGCTGAAGGGATGGGTGAGTCTGGTGCTGCCGAAGGGGCAAAACGGACCACACGCCTCCCGTCCCTCAGTCCTGGCGTGCTCCGCTACTGGCACCTGATGTCCGATGAGGTGCCCCGGCCTTAGGGAAGGCCTTCACTTTCATTTCCCCTGCCCTTTCGGTACCGCTTGACTTTCACATCCTCCTCGTCCTCCTGTGGGGACTTGCTTTTTCTTTTTCCAACCCGGGGCGTCCGGGGTAAAGGGAGAGGGAGTGGAGGAGGTGGAGGAGGAAGAGGAGGTGGCAGGGGTGGCGTCTCTCGAGCCATGTGTATGACAGCCTCGATGGTGGCCATGATAGTATCTTGAGTGGCTGCTTGCTCCAATATCAAAGGGTTGAGTGTTGGTCTCTGACCTCTTTTGCTGGGAAGGTCAATGCATTTTTCCAGAACGGGCATTTGGTCTCTGGAGTCTTCATCGAAGGAAAGGGGCTGCTTCCGAGGACGCCCTCTCCGCTTCTTGACGAAGTTATTGCCTGTCTTTGATTGTCTCTGCAGCCGCTTGGCTTTCAGGATCTTGTTCACATGATCCAGGTTCTTTT